>MDKJ01308467.1:0-18080 GCA_005239525.1 Nicotiana knightiana | reverse complement strand
TCGACTCCGACTACGTGGTGATTCACCAATTGAAGGAACCATATTAAGTACCTTTGAACGAATCCGACTGCATGGTAATTGTCCAATTAAAGGCATTGAATTCAATTCCTCTTTTGTAGCAATTATATCCAATACCCTAAATGTCCGATATTTCTATTTAATACAAAAAAAGTATATTAAGAAAATAAAATAAAACTAATACGTCAACATATTAACAGAACTAAAAAAAAAAAAAAATTCACTTACACCATGATTACTGAAGTAATCCTCATGAAGTTCTTTATATTTAGTCTCTCCCACGCATACATAACATAACATCCTGGGAACCTGAGGGGCATTAAGGTACTCGTCCTCTCTTAAATACTTCTTCTGAATATCTATAGAACCAAACACATAAGGATATGGAAGTCCACCAACAATATACTCAGTTGAATGATCTTTGTTCTAGTTGTCCAATGCATGTTTCATTGAGGTAATGAGCTTCTCATAAGACACATTACCCCAAGGATAATCAACACAAGCATTATCATCTTCGACAATAGCTGCATAGTCCTCCAGCACAATTGATTCATTTTTTTCCCAAACAAAATAGACTCCACAATAAGAATTTCCATAAGTTTCACAACATCTTCATCGCTCTCACATACATGTTTGAAATTTACATCATCCTTTTGAATTTCATTCTGGGACATAAAATCTCGAATGCTTCAAGGTCACACCCTTAGACTTTCCAAAATAGCGCTTCAGAATCTTGCTCTCTCGTTTACATGGTTTTTCAACATTATGTGTTGCGATCCTCAAATCGCACATAATGTGAAAGTCTTCAAGGGTGAACGATACATCATGGCCAAAAATCTTGAAACTAATGGAGTCTCGATCATTTGTGAATATTCGAGAAAGACACAAACAATGAACCAACTTCATGCTGCATTTGAAATTCTCGATGGCCATAATATATCAAAATGTACCATTATTGAGCTTATCTTGTTGTGCAGGAGTCAAGAAAGTTGCGATTAAACTCTTCAAATCGTGGTTCCCCTTCCAGTAAGCACGACAATTAAACTGATCTTGAAACTCATAATATCTATCCCCTGGTCTTGTAGGTGGAGCAACAGGGACTGAAGGACCTTTGGATATTCTACGTTGTTTAGGTGCTTTAGGATTTGTAGGTGATGTGGATTTCGTAGATGCCATCTATTCAAAAATGTAAAAGATAGCAAAAATAACGTCAAAACATTATCCAAAAAATCAGTTAAAAACTTCAGCTCTAAGAAGGTTGAAGTTCAACAAATATAAACAAAAACTTCAGCTCCTAAATGCTGAAGTTCACCAAAACAAAACAACACGTCACCTCCTAAAATGCTGAAGTTCATCAGTTGCAAAACAAAAACTTCAACAAAACACAAATTTAACGTTAGAACATTATCAAAAAAATCAGTTAAAAACTTCAGCTCTAAGAAGGCTGAAGTTCAGCAAATATAAACAAAAACTTCAGCTCCTAAATGCTGAAGTTCACCAAAATAAAACAACACGTCACCTCCTAAAATGCTGAGGTTCACCAATTGCTAAACAAAAACTTTAGCAAAACACAAATTTAACGTCAGAACATTATCGAAAAAGCCAGTTAAAAACTTCAGCTCTAAGAAGGCTGAAGTTCAGCAAATATAAAAACAAAAACTTCAGCTACTAAATGCTAAAGTTCACCAAAACAAAACAACATGTCACCTCCTAAAATACTGAAGTTCACCAGTTACAAAACAAAAAAAACTTCAGCAAAACACAAATTTAACTCCAATAATTAAACACAAAAAATAAAAACTTCAGCTCCCAAAATTAAAGTATCCTTGAATTATTATAAACTTCAGCAAACACAAATTGAACTCCAAAAATAATGCTGAAGTTCATAAAAAATATAACAAAAAGCATAAAACACAAAACAAAACTTCACCTCCTAAAATTAAGGTATCCTTGATAATATCATCTATTTAACTCTGAAATTTTTTAAAAATTTGGACTTCTCCAACAATCACTGAAGAATTTATAGAATGTTCATAAAAAACACAAAAACACGTTCGAAAAAACTAAAAACACAATCGCAAAAGTAAAACTAATGCACTAATCAAAGTAAACCCTAAGAAACTATCGATTCAAATAACATGACTATCAAAACAAAAACCAGAAATTAAATCGTAAAAATTAATAGTAAAATAAAATCCAGAAAGTTAACGCAATGTACGTGTGATTATACGTAATATTGTTAGGAAACAAACAGTTAAAAAATCAAAAAGAATGACGAAAACCATTTTATTTCAGAGACAACTTGAAGAACGAGAGGGAGGGAGAGAGAGAGAGAGAGAGTAGAGAACTGGGGTTTACTTGAAGAGAAAGTAATCTTTTAATAAAAAAAGGCAAAATTGTCTTTTAAAAGGCTATTAACAAAAAAATGGGTACGGGTGCAAACGAAAAAACAAAGCGGCTACATGTTAAAATGAGCGACCAAATAAGGCGCCTCATGCAATTTTTACAAATAACTATTGGGCCGAGAACAAGCAATAGGGCCAGGCTAACTTGGGATCCAGGTTGAGTAATGAGCCCAAGAACAATTCTATTAAAAAGAGTAGCGGTCGGTGATTTTGGGATTATGCATATTGTTGAGAACTCTGTCTCCCTTCTTCTAGCTTCTCCATCTAGATTATCTCTTTCTGTTCTCCCATGGCTCTCTCTATCCTTCGTCTCTGAATCTCCTTCTTAGTTCTAGTTGATCTTATTGTAGTGATTGACTCTTTGAGTTCATGAATTAAACTTATCATTTCCCTCGTTACTTTGTGTTGTGGATTCGGGTTCATAACACTCTTACCCCTAGACAAAAGGCGTGGGAGCCTATGAAAATTTTCTCTTCTCATTCTTTCACCTTCCAATTTTGTGCTCGAAGACCTTTTCTTTAAAAATTTTAGAATGGGAATCTTACAATATTAATAACTAAGCCACTTAATATCAGGTTCATCAATTTTTATGGAGGATACAATATAAGCTGCAAATGAGTTGATATATAAATACCTCCATCATTTTATAAAATTCCCAAAATGAAGGAGAGGCTGATGTATAAACATGTTAACTTAAAAGCAGGGGTGTTCAAACCAAACTAAAAAACCGTATCAAATCGAAAAGTCAAACCAAACCGATAAAAAAATTAAACTAGATTTGATTTGGTTTGGTTTGGTATTGAGTAAAAATACCCGAACCGACTGACATTTAAATATATAACTTTTATTAATACTTTTATGACTTTATATAGAATTTTCTTTAAAAGATATTTAGAAATAATGAGATATAATATTTAATAAAACTATGAAGTGCATTCATTATTATTTACTTTAAATAATGAGTTGTATCACTTTCTTATCAAGTATTATTGAATGCGTCAATCGTCTCATCGTTCTTCTGTATTCATGATATGTTAAGATTTCTTATCTTTTTTGAATTTGAAATGGTAATTCAATAATTTAAAATTAATTAAAATATATCAATTTAAGTATTATATTGCTTTATATATTTAATTATTAAATTCATTTAGCCTTGAAAATATACATCAAAGAATATTATTAGACGACTAAGAAATTTGGAACAACATTGCATAATTCGGGGTAAATTACACAACAACACCGAGTATAATGCTCTAGTCAAAACAGTCAACGAAATTCGTGTGAAGCGGTAATAATTTTAACGGTAGGAAAAGACACACACCACTAGCTATTCTCTTTCCCTTTCCTCATATGTTTATTACAACACACCCCCAGATCCCCAGATCAAATTTTCGTTAGAAGCAGATCCATAAATTCCGTGGAGTCGGGAAGCAATTCGGGCAAAATAAATTAGTCAACCTCTCCCTCTCTCTTCTGAAAGTCAACTATCATAAATTCATCTTTTTTTTGGATGTAATGTGATTTCATGCAGCTAAGGTGGTTCATTTTCTTTTTAAGCTGAATCACTTGTGTTTTAATTTTCTAATTATTACTGTTGCTTTTTCTTGTGAAATGGGAGTTGGGTTTACTTTCAGTTTCATTTCTTACTATGAGAATATGTGCTCAAGATTCCATGATTGATTCTACCGCGTAACAACTTTACCCTTGCTCACCAAAAAGAGAAGGAAAAGAAAAAGATCCTTTTGCAAATTATACACTTTTCAAGCTCAAGTTCTTATTTTTTCATTTTAGCTACATTAATCATGTCTATTTTCTGAATATTGCAAATTGGACCTTGGTGTCTAAGGATTGGGTGAAATGTTGTATGAATTGTTGTTTAGTTGGATGACAGACTCCGCCTGGAATTGTTACAAGGGATTTAAAAAATAAATAAATTCACACGTATGATTTTAACCTGTATTTCTCTCATGTTAAGGAGATCCAAAACATTATATGTTTATAAGAAGGACTTTGTTTTTACTCTATTTGCGCAATATAACTTTGCGTGTGGCTCTGCCACTTGGTTGCGAGGAGGAGTTTTTGTAAAGTATAGGGTGGGCAGAGGAATAATCAGAGGAGGATCCATGTTTGAACTTTGAAAAGAATATGACTAACCAGAGAGAACATATTTGACAAGTTTTTTTAGAAGATAATGAAGCAACTTCGGTCCCTAGTCAAACCGTGTTGCAGATAAAAGCCTAGTTTTAAGTGGAGAGAAGTAGAGGGATGGGTCCATCATCTACCGAGTTCTAAACTGTGCGCCATTGGCCCTCAGAGATTCTCGGTTATCAAACAAAAAAAGGGAAAAGATAATGAAGCAACTTGGATGTCATTAAATCTGATTTAGTTATCTTAGTATTCTGTTTCACCATAAGGGAGCCTTGGGGTAACTGGTAAATTTATTGCCATGTGACCAAGAGGTCATGGGTTCGAGCCTTGGAAACATTCTCTTGCAGAAATGCAGGGTAAGACTGCGTATACTAGAACCTTGTGGTCCGGCCCTTCCCCGAACCCTGTGCATAGCCGGAGCTTAGTGCACCGGGCTGCCATGAGTATTCTGTTTCACTACTTGGCCAAAGTTTTTCGGAATAATCTGTTTATTGTTTTGTTTAGTGATTCCTGAAGTCATTCAACTCTTGAGAAGGCAGCTTTCAGTAAATTGTTGGGGAAGTGCTACAGCAGGTTATAGAGGATAGAAAAGTTCTCCTATTTCCACTTTACTTGGTTAAAGATGCCATCTACCTCTTATAGTTCATCACCACCTTCCGAACAGTGGGATTATGATGTGTTCTTGAGTTTTAGAGGAGAAGACACGCGTAAGACCTTTGTAGCCCACCTTTACAGAGAATTATGTCGGGCTGGAATCAATACATTCAAAGATGATGAAACACTAGAACGAGGTGCATCGATTTCACCTCAACTTGTCAGTGCCATCAAAAGGTCAAGGTTTGCCATTATCATCTTCTCAAAGAACTATGCATCATCCAAATGGTGCTTGGATGAGCTAGTGAAGATCATGGAATGTCGAAATGATATTGGGCAGGCAGTTGTACCAATTTTCTATGACATAAATCCATCAGAAGTACGTTCCCAGAGAAATAGTTTTGCCGAAGTCTTTTCCAAATATGAGGAGGATTTCAAGGGTGACACTAAGAAGGTGCATAATTGGAGGAAAGCCTTAAATAAAGCAGCCAATTTGGCAGGCCATGATCTGCATAGTACTACTTACAACGGGTCAGCAGCTTTTCTCCTTGGCATTAAAATTCTTGATCTTTTTGCAGAAAGTTATTTCTTATATTGTTGAGCTCTTCTTGGATAATGGGTGCATTTGCACAAAGAACTTTCATTCGTAGACTTCTCTAGTCTTGGGCTAGGAAGCAAAAATATTAATGTACCAATTACTTTGTGTATCTCATAAGTTTATTTAACTGCAAAAACCTAGCCATCTATTCGCAGGGGCGTATGCACCTTATACCATGGGGAGTCACTGGACACCGCTTGGTCGAAATTTTTCACTAGATATTTATAAGAAAAATAAAAATATTGGGGATACATATAGAAAATGACACCGCTTGTCATTATAGTCATTTATTCATTTCTCCATTTCTTCAAATTATGATACCGTTTATGTAAATTCGTGTGTACGCCACTGTGTACTCGTTCACCTTTCACACCTGTATTATACACAGGTTAGCTAAAGTTATCTCGTTCTAACAAGTACGGTAATTATAATCCTTTTTGCCTCACGGTGGGTGGGTAAGCAGGAGAGGGTCCTTATGGTTAGACTAAATGGCCGAGAAGGTCAGCGAGATTCTTGCAATGATGAAATGAAAGATTTTTCCCTATAGTAGAATCCAAAAAGAAAAAGAAAAGAAACAAAGTAAGGTCATTACTATCCTTTTTGTTCTTACAACTCCTCTGTAATCCTATTTGATGATACCAAATTACTTCCACGGTCTCCTTTTTTGTTTTTGTTTTGATCTATTTATTTAAGTGTCTTTTTCTCTTCTTTGCATTAAACTCTTTTCGCTTAGAGTGTCATTGTCTTCTCTCTCTTGTACAGAAATGAGTCTTGGTGCATTCAACACATTGTGAAAGAGATAGCTAATGAGCTGTGCCAGAAGTCGATGATCAGTGGCACTCTAATTGGAGCAGAATCACAAATTCAGGCTGTAAGCTCGATGTTGATGATGGAATGCGAAGATGTTCGATTTATCGGGATTTCAGGGATGGGTGGTATTGGCAAGACCACCATTGCAAGAGCCATTTTTGACAGATTTGCTCATCAATTCGAAGGTGCTTGCTTTGTTGCAAATATTAAAGAAAATCAAGCTAAACAAGGATTGCTGTCTTTGCAAAAGACTCTGCTTTCTAAGGTGCTGACAATTGAATCTGTGGATCTGGCTGATGAATATGGTGGAATTGATATAATAAGAAAAAGGCTTGGCTTTAAGAAGGTTCTAGTAGTTCTTGATGATGTGGATCACCAAGACCAGTTGGATGGGCTAGCTGGAGCTCATGATTGGTTTGGTAAATATAGTAGAATTATTATAACAGCGAGGGACGAGCACTTGCTTTTGAACTGTGATGACACTTATAGAGTTAGTTTACTTGCTATAGTTGAAGCTACTCGACTATTTAGTTGGCATGCTTTTAGAAAGACATCTCCAGTCAATGGTTTTGAGCTGTTTTCTCACCGAGTTGTACAGTACGCCGGTGGCCTTCCCCTGGCGCTTAAAGTCTTGGGTTCCTTCCTTCGTGGACGGAACATAAAGCAGTGGAGGAGTGCACTGGATACACTGCAAGATATTCCTGATGATGAAATCATTTCAAAGCTTAAGATAAGTTATGATGGGCTAGGGGATAAAGTGAAGCAAGTTTTCCTAGACTTAACATGTTCATTTATAACATCAGATGCTGCTACTCTGGAAAAACTGTTCACTGAAACAATTATTGATGTCCTGATTGAGAAATCCCTCCTTTTTGTATCATCATATGGTAGGATTGGGATACATGATTTGATTCGAGAAATGGGCCGACGTATTGCAGTGCAAGAATACCCAAGGCGCCGGATATGGCTTCATGAGGATCTTGCTGACATTTTAAGTGAAAATACGGTAGCAATTTATCCTGATAAATTTAATAAATTTTAAGCCATCACAAGTTTACAATATTCTGCTCTTGCCTGCTCAGGTGTTGGTGTTGTTACGGGTCTATTGTCTATTTTCGTCATCTTGAGTCGAGGGTCTTTCATAAACAGCCTCTCTACCCCCGGGGTAGAGGTAAGGTCTGCATACACTCTACCCTCTCCGGACCCCACTTGTGGGATTTTACTGTATTGTTGTTGTTGTTGCTCTTGCCTGCTCACAACAGGATAGTCCCTCGTCTGGTCTTTTTCATGAAAGTGATACAAATGTCTATTTCAAAGGATGGATAAAATTAGTTCCCACATTTTGTTAGAAAATAGTAATCATTGTTTGATCAGATTCATTTTTGAAAGCATTAAACTCAATTATCATGTGCAAGTATAAAAGCATGACTTGTCCTTTGCGCTGTGTTAATGCAATTTTTGAATCCTCTCAGGGCGGAGAAGCAATAGAAGTCATACTAATCCCATTGATGTCCAACTCAGAGGAGAATACCATTCACCTGAGCAATGAAGTCTTCAGACATATGAAGAGACTAAGAATATTTGTATCATCGTCTCACAAGAACATCATGTATTTTTGCTCTCATGACCCCATTAAGTTTCTTCCTAACAGCTTATGCTGGTTTAATTGGTCATATTATCCTTCACCATCATTGCCAGAAAGTTTCGAACCACCAAAGTTGGTGGGGCTTATTATGCAATGCAGTTACGTGGTTAACCTCTGGAAGGGGTCAAAGGTATGATTTTAAGTCTTTGAGTCCTCTGCGAATATATTGTTAAGACTTATTTTCTTCTATGATCTAAGTTACAAAAACTTTAATTGCGCATACATGAATTTAATGTATACTTGTATTGATTTAATTGTTCAAAACAGCGTTTAAACAGGTTGAGCATTCTTGATTTGAGTGATTCTCGAAAATTAATCCAAATTTCAGACCTTTCTGGGTCCCCAAATTTGGAGAGGCTAATCCTATGTCGCTGTGTTCGGCTGGTAGAGGTCCACCCATCTGTTGGAGCCCTCAAAAAGCTTAATATTTTAGATGTGGAAGGTTGTGAAAAACTTGAAAGGCTTCCCACTAAGTTTCAATCCAGGTCTCTTGAAGTTTTAAATTTTTCTGGTTGTCGGAGTTTGAGAAAAGTTCCAGAAATTCAGCAAAATGTGAATCATTTAACAGAATTCAAGCAGCCAAACTTTGGGGTACTTGAATTAACATCATCATTCCTGAGCTATCTAGATTTGAGTGGCTGCAGTAACATTGAAACGCTCCCTATCAGCATGTTTAGGTTGAAAAATTTGAAGTATCTGTACCTCAATCGCTGTACCAAACTAAAGAACTTGCCAGAAGACATTTGTGAACTAGTGAACTTGGAGGGGCTTGATGCGAGTGAAACATCAATTTGGTGCACCCCAAATTCCATCACATGTTTGAGGAAACTGAAGTTTCTATCTTTTCGAAAAGTACCCAAGGCTTTTCATGTGATCGATTTATGCAGTTGGGGATGTTTTGCCCAACTTGATTTGAAATTTCAGCTGCCCAGTATTTTATCAGTCTTGTGCACACTTACAAGACTGGATCTTAGTGCTTGCAATTTATTTGATGGGAGTATTCCTGAGGATCTTGGATGCTTGTCCTCACTACTGGAGTTGAATCTGAGCAGAAATAACTTCACCCTTTTACCTAAAAGCATTGTGCTACTTAACCGTCTTCGACACCTTGACATAACCTATTGTGAAAAGCTTACAGAGTTGCCAGAGCTTCCTCCACGTATAATGAACCTGTTTCTAGACGATCGCTTTGCTTTGGAAAGCATTCCAACACTACCAACCATGTACAAAGAGTTGTGCTTGGTCTCATTCGCTAATCAGAAGTTGCAAGAGATGTGGTGTGCTTCACGCAGGGAAAGTTCTGGTGCGCCGATGAGAGACTGTCTAAGGAAGAACATGACGGACATGCTAGAAGAGATTCTCCTTCCTTTTTTGTCAATAGTGCAGCTTGAGGTATGCTTCTCCTTCTGTCTTTCCCTATAAACTTTCTGAGATTTTAAGCATGCAAGTTCATTGTACGGCGTGGCGTGTGGTCAATTAAGTGAGTTGAGACTTGAGAACCATGAGATCTCAGATGTAAATCTAAGTGGAGGCAAAAATACTACTCCCTCCGGTTCAATTTAAATGGCACACTTTCGTTATTAGTCTGTTCTAAAAAGAATGACACATTTCTATATTTGGAAACAATTTAACTTTAAACTTTTCATTTTACCCACTTTACGCTTAATGAGAAGCTTTTATAGCCACACAAATGTCATGGCTCCCCAAAGCTTTTGTGCTTTAAGCTTTTAGGACCACATATTTTAAAAGCCGTTCCTGTTTTTTCCTTTAACTTTGTGCAAAGTGAAACTACATCATTTAAATTGAAAAGGAGGGAGTAGGTGATTTCTTCTCATCTGTCCAAGTCTTGGTGGATAGAGTTACCGGGTACCTGTATTGGTTGGAAATAGCAGGTACCCTGTGGAATTAGTCGAGTTGAGGCTGTGCATGCAAGCTTGCCCGGACACCATTGTTATAAAAGGATGTAATCTTGTATCTGTAGATGTTTAAAGAATGAACTAATCGTGTAACATTAATATTGTTGTAGTTGGTTTTTGACGACCAGCGCAGAAGGAGAGGATTTAGTATTGTCTTCCCTAGAAGTGATCCAAGTGCTAAGGTTCCTAGGTGGTTCAAGTATAGTAGGACATGTTCAACAAGGATTTCCTTCAACCTGAAGAAACACTGGTATAATAATAAGTTTATGGGATTTGCTATCTATTGTCAGCTTCCTTTCTTAAATGATGAATCACCGAAAATCCGTAATAGGCAATTTGCATTCGGTTTGTTATGGGGTGCAACAATCACTGCAAAATTGGTGCCAGAACGTGCTGCTATGGATCAACGAACTCTTGGAAAAATAGTTCATTTGCAAGTGTCAAATGTTGTAGCATATGGCAGTCATGACTGCTTTATTTTCTTACAATTGGACCTGAAAAAGGTACATTTTAATGGTAAAGGTAAAGGCACAATGTTGATAGATAATCCAAATGACTATTGTATATTTGAGGCATCTCTAGATTGCCATATATCATCAAATTGGGGAGTTCGTCTGGTATATGCTGATGATATTGAGGTGATGAGGTTGGAATGGGCTAGGCAGTCGAGCAGATTTGAGCTTGAGCATTTGCGTGATGAGGATCTCGAGTTGTGTGTTGAGAGGTTGAAAGAATTGTCAGTTCCAGGGGAAATAATATATTTTTATGCAACACTTATTTTCTATGAATTACCAGTTTTATCGACTTGCCCTAGATGCTTATCCTTTGCTGAAGACTTGCCCCACGTATTCTTGAACTGTAAATACTCTCGGCTAGTCTGGGAAGGATCAAGATTGGGCCTAAACTTTAAAGTTGGGACCCCAGTTAAATTTCAAGAGTGGTTACTTACCTGGACTTTGTCAGCTCCTAAAAATGAAGATTTCAGTTTTTCCTTAGCTGTCCTATGGGCGATCTGGAAGCACAGAAACAAGTTAGTGCATGAAAGAGCTGTTTTTGTTCCCTCAGAAGTCATTTCCGCTGCCATTAAAGAGCACTCAAGGTTTCCGTATTCTGTAGGCATAGCAATAAGAGAGCTCAATGAGGTGCATAGAGGAACAATCGTTGATCTCAATGCTTTCAACATTGATTCTGATGTACAGCTGGACAACAACGTACTAATAATGGAGGTTAAGGGAGCTTGGAAAGAGGAACAAGAATGGGCTGGAATGGCATGGATAGCTTATTGGTGGAAATCTCGGGTTAAAGTGGCTGAAGCTAGAAGATCGTTGAAGGTCATTAGCAAATTACATGCTGAAGTACATGCCTTTGAGCATGCAGTAAAATGGTCCCTCGCTGTAGATTCGCCAATCGTATTTTTGTCTGACAACCAGATCTTGATTAAGGAGCTCCATAATTCAGATTGCTGTTCAGATCAAGACATTGTCTGTATGTTGCATGATTGTCTGGAATTCATGGAAGCAAATGAAATGTCCTGGAAAGTTGTCAAAGTTCCAAGTTATGCAGTATCAGCTGCAAAGAAAGCAGCAAAAATGGCCATGAAGACTCATATGGATGTATTGATCTGGGATCCATACAAATTTAAACGGTGAAAGTGCATTGGTAGAGATTAGCCGGTACGTATTTTCTTCTGAAATTCTGAACTAAAAATTTTAACTTCAGAACAATTGAGAACATTTTTGTCTTGAAAAATTGAAATTCAGGACGCAATGACTAACTCTTAAATAGCAGCCCTTTAGAGTGGTTATTAGTGGCGGAGCCACCTTATTAGAAAGGATGTCAAATGACACCCCTTCGCGGGAAAAATACACTGTGTAGTTAGGTAAAAAATAAATTATATATAAATATATTATGTATTGACTCCCCTTAATTTTCTGATATGTTTACTTTTATATATTTTGACACCCCTTAACAAAAATTCTGGCTCCGCCACCGGTGGTTACCTGTTGTCATTTCTACTATTTAAACTTAGGCGAGAGTTCCAAGAGGCAAGTCGGAAGGTAAGTCGAACAACTTCTAGGCCATGTCGTGCTTTTTTTTTTTTTTTTTTTTTTTTTTTTTTTTTTTTTTTTTTTTTTTTAATTTAAATATATTTTTTAATGGCTATGTGTGTAACGGTTGTATTGAACAAGGAAGTCAAAACTATCAAAGTTGCACGAGAATATTTTTAATATTCTTTGTGCATAAAACTTAAATCTTTCCTCGAATTATTTGACATAGGCATGAGATTGGGTGGTCTTGGTCATATGGCCGTAAAATTTGCTAATTGTATTGTGTATATAAATAAAATACTATATTTTAAAGGTATATAACATATATTGAACATTCTTTATCGAATTTTTTTTAATTTCTTTCAAGTTTGAACACCCTTGGAAAAATTCTAGTTGATTTCGCTGGTAAGAAAGATGAAGCCCTTCAACATGTTGGTGCTGATTCATTTTTACTTAGCAGCAACGTTGCGCAGATTCAACATCTTGGTCCGAAGTTATCTCCCTTTTTGTATGAAAGTATTAGATTGAGTGCAATATTTAATTAAAAAAGAAATATCATTGACCATAAGAGCATGTCAATAAGAATAAAGTAAAAAAAATTAAAGTAAAGAGTTTTTAACTTTAGAAGTGTATCATTCTTTTTTAAGAAAGACTAAAAAGAAAAAGGTTATCACAAAATGAAAAAGAAGAATAATAATTGAAATAAATCAGCTCTCTAATAACACTTTATACTCATTGCTCTGCCAAGTATGGATATAATCAGTATAATGTATATCAAGTTAACGTGTCTCAATTTGTCGTTATTTCCTATCTGAATTCTAGACTTGTACACAATATAAATACGTAGACTGTGCAACCACTGGTTCAGTATTGTCAAAGGCGAAAAGCGCTTGCTTCAAGTATATTAGGGTTTCCTTTAGTAACCAAAAAAAGAAAAAGAAAGCAACTAAATACACTTATTTGCAGACTATATAAGAAAAAGAGGAGAGACATGTCAGTTGAAATTAATTTAGTTTCGGATCGACGCCTAGCAATGAAGTTCCACCGGCAACAATGGTAAATTTCGTCGGACCGGGGAGGCCATGGTTTATAAAATTCCTAAGTCGTTTAGTAAATGGATTATATGAGTGCATTCTTATAAGCCGTAGTCATCAAATGCGATTTATAAGTATAATGCAATTTTATAAGTCGCATTTTTAATTTGTGATATATATATTTATCGCATGCATGCGGTTTATGATGTTATTAGATTAGATATTAAATAGGTAATTCAAGTCATAAGA
Organism: Nicotiana knightiana; assembly: GCA_005239525.1. Lineage (NCBI taxonomy): Eukaryota > Viridiplantae > Streptophyta > Magnoliopsida > Solanales > Solanaceae > Nicotiana > Nicotiana knightiana. The sequence goes on along the minus strand of MDKJ01308467.1, from coordinate 4,615 downwards.
ATGCTGAGATTCTCCTCCAATATTTATTTAGATGAATAGTGCATTATTGCTAAGTTAGAGCGATCTCAAACTAAAATATACTTCCTCCGGTCCAAAATAAGTGATTTTTTAGTTGTTTTCACACATATTAAGAAATTCACATTTTAACATTAATTAGTAATGAAATTGACCGTATTAACTTTTACTATCTCTTCACATAATCACTCCTACCACATACTCCAACATTATTTACTCCAAGGGCAATGCAGGAAAAATATAATTAATTCATTCTTGAAACTTAAAAAAATTATTTATTTTGGACCACAAAAAGAAGGCTAAATACATCACTTATTGTGGACCGGAAGGAGTAGTATTTTTGCCTAAAAATTACTCACAACAGGAATAACAACAATAAATGGTTCGGATTAATTGGGCCTTATGCCTTTGTCAATGAAAAATGAGATTTTTTCCTTCCTATACCATATATGAAACCTTATTACCAAAAATATGCATAGTTTTATATTTATCCGCCATGTTCATATTTATTCTACAAATATTATACCATTCATTAAATACCAATTATTAGGAGCTGATTCCTTCCTAATTAGGTGCGCTACAAATCTGGAACTAAATATTCTTCCAGATATTCCTATTTAGGCACGCTACAATTATGGAAGTAAATATTCTTCCAGATATTTTATTTAATAAGGAATCATTGTAGCATTAAAATTCCTTATTTAGATACCTCTAATTATTTTTTTTCTCTTTGAGAGATCAAAGTTTTATTTTTTTCGGTGAAAATAAACTGAATTTTATTTATGTTGCAAACATTATTTCGAGAAAATATATACAGACATAGATATACAAATTTACGTGATCTTTCTGAGTCACTCTGTGAATTGGTCAGTCAACCACATATATCTAATTGGAATAACTTGGACAATTCAAATGACGTGAATAATCAGAGAGACAGAGTATGAGACCGACTTTTGAAAATTGTTCCTATTTTCACCTAATCTTTCTGCTTATAGTCTCACTTAAACTTGTAGCTGAAAATATCGTTATATTTTTTTTCCATGAAAAATAATAAGTTGACAAATCTAATAGTTGATGTCACTAGGTACTATTTTTCAAACTCGACAAAGTAGTTGATGTAGCTTTCTAACATATTTCCCTCAATCTATAATTGAGAATACTATAATGAATCTTTAAGATTATGTCTAGTCGAAAATCTCAATTAAACTACAATCGAATGAGAATTGGGATATTAAAATTTAATATACCCAGTTTATAGATATTTTGTAGATAAATTGTAGATTATTTGTATTCTGATTGTAGATGCTTTGTTTTTTGTTTTCACAAATCAAAAACGACTAAAACTTCTACAAATCTTCTGCAAAAAAAGCAATTATGTCGAAAATTCCTATTAAACTACAATCGAATGGGAATTGGGATATTAAAATTCAATGTACCCATTTTGTAGATATTTTATAGATAAATTGTAGATTATTTGTATTCTGATTGTAGATGCTTTATTTTCTGTTTTCACAAATCAAAATGACTAAAACTTCTACAAATCTTCTGCAAAAAATGCAATTATGTCGAAAATTCTAATTGTGCTACAATTGAAATGAGAATTGGGATATTAAAATTCAATGTACCGAGTTTGTAGATAAATTGTAGATTATTTGTATTCTGATTGTAGATGCTTTATTTTCTGTTTTCACAAATCAAAAACGACTAAAACTTCTACAAATCTTCTGCAAAAAACGCAATTATGTCGAAAATCCCAATTATGCTACAATTGAATGGGAATTGGGATATTAAAATTCAATGTACCCAGTTTGTAGATATTTTGTAGATAAATTGTAGATTATTCGTATTCTGATTGTAGATGCTTTGTTTTCTGTTTTCACAAATAAAAAACGATTAAAAATTCTACAAATCTTCTGCAAAAAATACAATTATGTCGAAAATCCCAAGGCATCAAGGATGGACACGACACAATCTTGGTCCCAAGGTTTCTGATCTACTTTAACTTATTGGTTGTGCTCGAGAGGGGTTCCATGTCAAAAACTGAACCAAAAAAGATTAAAAAACTTCAAAGAATATATCACAGAATCGTGTAAATCACTCTAACATAAGCATGGAATAAAGAGAATTGAAAAGGATTTTGAATTAATTCAATATGATTTCATAATTTCTATGGTCCAAATCAAATATGAAACAAAAGAAATACAATATAGCAGCAGCAATACAAAAACTAAAAAGACAAAACATTCATAGATTATATAACACCAGAGAGCAAGTGTCTGTCAAAAACCAAAAACAGTAACAAAAAGCTAAACACAATCTCTTCATTTAGCGTTCTTCATTTTCCTCATGGAAATGAAGATGCTTCCCTTTTGGAGTTTGCAATCCCTTCAAATGAAAGACACCTGGCGAAGCAGCAGAAGCATCTTCCTCTTCAATTCCTTCAATCTCATCTTCACTGTTGTACACAAAACGAGTATGCTTTCCCTCAAATTTTACATTCATGTTAATCTTGCTAATTGCTTCACACAGTTGAATTCTTCAATTTTTACTGAATGTAGACGAAAAAAATTTAAATTGAATTTTAATGGTGGATTAACGATGTTTCTGTGGTTTTAGAAGAGGGAAAAGGGTAAAAGGAACATGTGTTTGAGTAAAACGTGGGTGAGGGTGAGGGTGAGGGTGTGGGAGAGAGAAACGTGGGGGGAGGGGGGGATATACGATACCTTGAATTAAGGAGGGATATACGCTGCATTAATTGTACCCTTAAAATACACTATGGTATATAATTGGTAATTTGGTATAATAAATGTAATTATATCAAACCTTAAACATTAAGGGTAATAAGATTTCCTATATGGTATAGGAATATAAAAATTCCATGAAAAATATATGATAGGAAACACTTTTCCCTTTATCCCTTATAGAGGAATTTACATAGAATACAATATTTTAAAGATTTATTTAAATTTTCTATAACTACTTTCACTAAATTACATATAATAAAATTTATTTTAAAATATTACTTTTTTAATTGAAATATGCAATTATTCATATCCTAAAATCTCTCCCCTGAAAAAGTTCAGTTTATTTTGGTGGAGTGAAACGGGATGTGAAGGAACATATATTGACTCACTTGGGATTTGAAAATGGATCCTTACCCTTCAAGTACCTAGGTATTCCTTTGTCTACAAAGAAAATAGCTCTCATACAGTGGCAACCTTTGATTCAAAAGATCACAGCTAAGATTTCTTCCTGGACTGTTAAAAAGCTCTCTTATGCTGGTCATGTGCAGCTAGTCCAATCTGCAATCTTTGGCATTCAAGCATACTGGGCTCAATTGTTTTTCTTACCTACTAAGGTATTGAAAATGATATAGGCACTCTGTAGAAGTTACATCTGGAACTAACACAATAACCAAGAAGTCCTTAGTAGCATGGGAAAAGATATGTACTTCCAAGTCAGCTGGTGGACTTAACCTCATCAACCTTCCTTTGTGGAACAAAACAACAAATGCCAAAACTTGATGGGACTTAGCACACAAACAGGACAAACTATGGATAAGATGGATCAATACATACTATATCAAACAACAACAACTACAATATATGCTAATACCACAACAAGTCACTTGGATGGTGAGAAGAATAATTGGATCTAGAACAAATATACTGCAGACACAGAATATAAATGATAGCAGCAAGAACATTATTAGACAAATATGCCGACAACTTCTAGGAGATTTATCAAGAATTAGTTGGAAATGTCTAATCTTTCAAAATACTGCTAGATTAAAGGCAGTCTTCACTATGTGATTGTTGCTTCATGGATGGTTGCCAACTAAAGATAGACTAGCCAGCTGGGGTTTAACTGTTACCCCTCGACGTGTTATGTATCAAGATCAAGATGAATCAAGAGAGCACATATTTGTTAAATGTCCATACACTAAAGAACGGTGGGAGAAAGTCATGAATTGGGTTCAAAGATCACATATGTCTACCACTTGCTGGGATCAGCACCTTCAATGGATCATCAAGCAAGGAAAAGAGAAGTCCAAGAAAGCTAGCATCTTCAAAATGATATATGTCGAGATTTCAAATGCAATATGGATCTAAAGAAACACACGTATATTTGAGCAAAGGTATCGAGGCAATGATGTTCTTGTGCGGGAGATCACATCTATTTGCAACGTTAGAGTAGCTATTCGAGCTAAGAGTTACATACAACAGTTTTACCTAGGAATAGAGTAGATTTATTAGTTTTATCTGTAAATAGGTATGCTTTGTTTGTCTCTTTTAAGACTTGAGATAGTCAGCTGAGTTAGCCTGACTATGAATTTGTACAGATCTTCTTTGGTAATTAATATAAAAGAAAATTAATTACCAAAAAAAAGAAATCTCTCACCTAAAAGGATATATCTCTTACTTAAGATTCTCTCCCACCTAAAACTTATCCATTTTTCCTCTAATTTCTCCATTAAACAATATCCACTATATCTCAATGTTTCAAGCCTCCTTTCCCCTTTTCTACTATATCGACCGTCCCAACTCTCAAATATACTTCATCACCATATTTATATATATATATATATATATATATATAT
>ML407723.1:0-24838 GCA_005239525.1 Nicotiana knightiana | reverse complement strand
CTTCTCGCTTCTCATGAAATGGGGGTTGTCGCTTTTTCTCGCTTCACGCTCTTCACAACACTGCACTCCACCCAATAGCAAAACTAGGATTTTGTACAAGAGGATTCAAAAATGTCACTCCTGCGATTTGAACCTATGACCAAAATATTTGAACCCCCTTTCGCCACTTCACAAGAAATATTTCTCCATCTCAAGGGGATTCAATATATATATATATATATATATATATATAGTAATAAAAACCTAGTTTTCACCGTATTTTCCCCAGCTTTATATTCAATCGAATATCCGAAACTATCATAAAAATCTTTTTTCTTAGGTAAAACATTCCACATCATCGCACCTAAGGATGTGGCCTAGTGGTCAATGAAGTGGGTTGAGAACCATGTGATCTCAGGTTCAAATCCCAATAATGGCAAATACATTACCCGTCCCTCCTGTTGTTGGGAGGTAGCAGGTATCCCGTGGAAGCAGTTGAGACGCATGCAAATTGGCACGGATACCACGGAAATCCCAAAAAAAGAAAAACATTTCACATCATCATGAAGCAAGGCCTAACTTACTCCTGTATGCTGCCCTTTTTATTTAGCAGCAGCAGCAGCAGAAAACACGAAAATTAAAAGTTTAAACAGCAACACAGTTGAAGCAATTACATGTATAACAAATAAATTCACTAAAATCACTACTTGAACAACAAAGCAGAAATACATATCATGCAGCCCTAAGTGTCCATAGAATATACAATTTCTTCACTAAATACAAAAGCCTACATCAATTTTTCTTTTTTAATAAAAAGGAACCCAGATAAAAAAAAAATCCAAGAATAAAAAAACCCAAGTTCAAATTAGGAACTAAAACCTAGAAAGCTGATTAATTCAACGAAACAAAGATTACCCAATTCCACAATTAATTGTTATTACTCCGAAATGGATTTAACAAAAGACATAGTAAAATTGTAATTCGGGAGAAAGTTACCTTTGATGAGGAAAGAGCAAAACCCTAAGAAGGCAAAGTTATGGAAATTTAGAGAGAAATTGGTAGAACGAAGAGGGAAATCAAATAAGTAAAATAAACACGGGGTTGGTTTTTATTTTATTTCTCATTTGCAGTAGTATACTTTCCTCTGTTTGGAATGGATTTTAGAAGAAAAAAAAAATCGACTTTATATATATTAGTCATAAGAGACGAGAAATTCTGACTTTATTTTTTTTATTTTATTTTTTTCTAGCTGACGTGAAGGAGAAGGAAGAATGAGGTTCAATTTTGCCGTTGGGACTTTTGAAGTTCTTTTTTTTTTTTTTTTGATTTCTAATTTTTAAAATTTTGAATTGAAGTTCATTTAATGAGGTCAAAAGTATTAACATAATTAGATAATTTTTAAATATAATAAAAACAAAGTTTTATAATAAGCATAACTAGATAACTTAGTAAAAATAATAACTAANTTTTTTTTTTTTTTTTTTGGATTTCTAATTTTTAAAATTTTGAATTGAAGTTCATTTAATGAGGTCAAAAGTATTAACATAATTAGATAATTTTTAAATATAATAAAAACAAAGTTTTATAATAAGCATAACTAGATAACTTAGTAAAAATAATAACTAACGAACATTAAAAGTTAAAATTCACTTATAGGTAAAAAAACAAATATTTACATTATCAATGAATATAACTTAAATTATTTTAAAGTTTATTTTAGATCTTATTCGTTTTGACATGATGTCAAATTTTAAGATCAATTAGTTAAGACTAATCCGAAAGTTGAAGTTATATTTGGACGTGCATTTCATTGGGAAAAAAGAAGTTGAAGTTTTGTGAGAAAAACTCATTATTCAGCTTTCTCTTCCGATAATCCATTAATAATACTTTGTTTTATAAAATATTAAACTATATTATGTGGTGCCTATCAAGATTATTTTTCAACCATTATATTTTCATATTATACTATTAGAAATTGTGCAACTTTACATTTGGTTTAAATTTGGTCCAACGTAACCCCCGCATTTAGAAAAGGAATTTTTACATTCCTATATTATTTGAAATTTTATTACCCTCCGTACTTAAGTTTCAATTTAATTATATTATATACACAAATTTATCAATTATATATACTTTAGGAATTAAATGAGTATCCATTTATGTTATGAATCAATTATTTATTATCCTTATTCTCTCTCCCTCGTACGCTCTCTCTATCTCTCTGTTTCTCTCTCTCTCCTGCTCTATCTCTCTCTATATATGTCTCTCTCTATCTCTCAATCCATAATTTCAGTAATGTAGAGCAAAAAAAAAAGAGCACCAACTCCATCATTGACAGTCATTAAAAAACTTTGAAGCTTTTAATTCGGATTTGGGTTTTCAAAAACCATTATTTGTTTGGATTGGGTGTTGTTGCAAATAATTATAAATATTGTTTGGAGTTTATATCTCAATTTTGAGGGTATTTTGGTGAAGATTAGACGTGATTTTGGTTGAGTTTCATATTGAAAGAAGAAGAAGAAGAAGAAGAAGAAGAAGACGACACGACATACATTATACTTACGAAATTATAGTAAAATTGTAGAAAAATTGTATTGTGTTGTTTATATATTTTTTTTAATTTAAATATGGTATGAAAGTTATAAAAATTGTAGTTAAGTGGTATGACATTTTAGTTGCAAACTTATTTTTAGTTTTATGACCTTTTTTTTTTTACACATATATTACTTTTACACGAAAGAGAACTATCTTTTAGACATAAAAGATCTAAAAAAGACATTCTCTTAATTTCAACATTATAAATAGGTATGTCCATCTTTCCTTGTTTATGTCAGAGAAAGACTTGCTTATAAATGCAGTAAGTATTTGCTTCACTCGTTCATGAAGAAGAGAAACGAAGCATAAGGTGTCAAAGAGAAATGGCTAAATTTTAAATGCAGTGCAAACTTTGACTGGTTTTAAATATCACCATTAAGAATGGCTATCCGGTGTCATTTCTATGTAAGACTGGGCACCCATACGGGCCGGCTAGTACCTCCCCATTGATTTGGATACAAAATTGTTATTGGGCAAGTTACATATTTGGTCCATTGGCCAAAAATAATTACATGAACTAGCTAAATATATAAAAGATATACATCATTATGTATAAAAAGAAAAAAAATATATATATATGTAGATATAAATTATTTTATTATTTTATTTTTTTTACCAACTAGTATTATTTTTGGTAGCGGCTATAAGTGTAGTTTCCGCCGATATTCTACCAAGAATTATGGACAGTAGAAAACGTTTGCTTGGGCTTCAATTAATGGGTCGATAATCATCCCTTTGGACTATCTAGAATCAAAGTGAAAATAGTACGGGCTAGCCAGTTTTCAGACTGGTAATTAAAAAATAGTAAGCGTTTGTAAAGTTATTAAAAATAGCCACTATTTTGCTGCAACACAAAAACTTCCAGCATAATATACTTGAGATTTGGGTACTTGTGTATGAACTTCCAGCATATTATGCTGGAAATCCAACACACGGAAAGTTCCAGCATAATATACTGGAGATTTGAGCATATGTGTATGAACTTTCAGAATATTATGTTGGACTAGTATATTATGATAGAACGCCAGCATATTATGATGAAGTTCCAGTATATTTATATTGTAACTCCATCATAATATATTGTAAAAATTTGTAACCGTGATATACTGGAAGGACCGGCATAACCGTGAAATTTGTAAAAATTGGGATTACAAATGTCGTAAGAGACTCTCTGATTCCTTTTCCTCCGCTCGAAAGGTTAACAAGAAGCCTTCATGGGTTCTACCAGATTTTATGGGTGGATCTGCAGAGGTATTGGGCCACCGAGAAATTCGAGAAGCAGAGTGAACTGGAAAAAAAGGCCTAAGCATCTGAGAAGGGTGGCTCCTTGCACTGTTTGGGTTCAAGGAGCATGGGGGATACGAGGAGACAATTGGTAATTCCTTAAAATATTTCGGTCTATTTTTTTATCGAACTATATTTATATATTTTAATTTCGTTAACACGTTTTATTATATTTGTAGGAAAAAATATGGGAGGAAGATGAGTCATGATGAGTTCTTCATGCAGACTCACATCAGGAAGAAGAAGGCACTGACAGATCCAACTAGATGGGTCGAGGACCGGGCGGAGACTACACATGTAAGTTTCATAACTACTATAAATGTTTATAATATTATATAGGTAGTAATTTTCTATATTTTAAATAAAGGGTCTCTACAAGATTAATGTGGAGGAGTACACTCAGAGCTTGCCACCGAATGAGCAAGGCAAACTACTGCCCATTTCAAATGAAGAAGCGCAAAGGATATGGTTGGATGTTGTCGGTGGTGCTAAAAAGGGGATAGTATATGGCCTTCCAGATAAATCATTTCGGCGCTACAGGGTTGGATTGCAAAGTATAGGGACTTCCCGCCAAGGCGAGGCGATTGATAGGTCGACTATATCGTCTATGGAATAGAAGATCGCAAAGATGACATCAGAGCTTGAAGAGACAAAGGCTAGAGAAAAAAAGAGATATGAACAATTTGGTACCCTTCAAGTTCAGCTAGAAAGGAGGGATGAACAATTTAATCTCCTTCAAGGTCAGCTGGCCAATCTTCTTGCTAGTGGTGCTTTCCCCATTCCCCGGTCTCGTGAGCCTTCCCCATGTGCCGACGATGAAGGTTCTAGGAGTGAAGATGGAGAGATGCTAGATAAAAAAACTCATTGAATGAAGTGTATTGCTAAACAAAGTATTGAACTTGTCAATATTTAGTTGAGACTAGTTTTGAATGATGATTGTATTGTTATTTTGTTATTGACCATTTTAGTAGTTGTTGTTGTGGTTGTTATTAGTTTTTGTTGTTGTTAGATAATGGTTGTTAGTGCTTGTTAGTATTTTTTGTTAGTTAATTGTTGTTGTTGTTGTTAGTATATTCATTGTTGTTGATTAATTATAGTTGAATGGAAGCAATGTATTGTTGCCATTATAGGATGGATATTGATTGTAATTGGCAGGTGCTGTAGCTTAAAAACAAGCATTTTCTGCCCAATTTTTACCCAGATTTCCAACCGAATTCGATCGGAAATTAACTTTTTTTGCCCGAAAATTCTTAATTTCTGACCGAATTCGATAGGAAATTATGAATTTATATTTATTTTTTAAAATAAATTAATAATTTATTACAATTTACAACTAATTATTTAATTAAATAAAATTATATTTTTGTAAATTTTCGACCGATTTCGGTCGGAAATTTGAAAATTAAAAAAAAATATTTAATAGTTTCCGGTCGATTTTGGTCGGAAATTAAAGTTTGAGAGTTAGTCAACGCTTTGAAATTTCCGACCGATCGGTCGGTACACGTTAGCGACCATCGTTTTTCCGACCAATTAAAATCGGTCGGAATTCGGTTGAAAATTATCAATTCGACCGATTTCGATCGAAAATGGCAGATTTCTGACCGACTTCGATCGGTACACGTTAGCGACCATCGTTTTTCCGATCAATTAAAATCGGTCCAAAATTATCAATTTCCGACCGATTTAAATGGCGAACGGAATTGCACTGTTTTTTAGTAGTGATATACCCCGCCTTTTTAATACTGAATAACTCTGCCTAAGTTTATCTGCCTATAAAACTTAGATCGATTAGCAAAAGTCTTTTGTTTTCTTCTCCCTCTTCTTTAATTTTGTAGAATTTTCTTTTTTTCTTCTTAAATTTGCATTGCAACAAATTGGTGCATCAAATAGTTAGGCCATGACGCAAATTTATCCATGCCGTCAAAGATGTCATCGGGCTGCTAGTGTGCATTGACTTTATAAATTAGCTTTACATAATGTCCAAGTCCAAGGACTTCCAAAACGACCTATAATAAAATTGTTCTTTTTTATTATTTCTCACTCGGTGTATAGTATTGTAACAATACTGAGCTTCATCACTATATTGATAAGAACTGGAATACTGGTTACAACCTTGAGATATCAAATGCAACACTCAAACTAATGAATTACAATGGAAATTATTGAAATAACAAGTAACTAAGGATAGATATAAGAATGGGGATGAGAAGCAGAACTCGGACGAAGGAGTTGAGGGAATACATATACTTCATAACATTTCGCATATTTCTCAAAACTGTCCGTGAAACCTTTTATCCATTTCTCACATGCTTCCCTACTCAACCTGGATCCCAAGCAAATCTCTTGTTGGGTTGTCTAATTCCTAGGCCTTTGCAGTTTAGCCCTAGGCACAACAACTTGGCTAGCCTTCGTTCAAATAACTGGCCCATAAGCATTATGGGAGTTATCCATGTTCACAACAGATATCATATCAGTATTATGGATCGATTAATTTGGTTTTGCGCCACGTAAGATCTATTAAAGATGGAAGGATTTTCCTACTAAGATTTTTCCCAATCTCATGGCTCCATTCCGAAATATTTAATTAAGGGGGAAGGAATCATATTTATCCTACTGCTAGTACTTGTTATAAAACTCTATTATACATGTTACTATATCTTAAGCTATAGAACAAATGAATTTTCTTAATCTTATCCTACAAAGATTCCCTAATTAATCTACGTTGCTACAAGATTCTAACTCATATAAAGTTTATGGTAGTGTTTGATGACCAATCCTAATACATCACAAGAGTGGCGCCAAATTTCATCCAAATTAAGAAAGAACTTGGTTTATACCATCACCACATAAGCTAAGCATATAGATTTACACAAAGACAGTTACCCCATCTGGCATTATCTGAATTGGCACCAAGCAGAGGAAGCCAGGTGGCAACAGCCCCCGTCACCATTTATCCTTAAGTTGAGCACCAAATCGACAATGTTGATATAATGGATTTAGGTTATATATATTGTAATGATTTGACCGGTCGTTTTGAGCCCTAGCACATCGTTCGGTAGTTTGAGGCCACTAGATCACACAATCCTCTTTCTTATCTTGGTGATTATGTTTGCACTTCTGTTTCTAGTTCTAAGGTTCTTTCCTTGTCCTTTGATAATTGCTTGCAAGAGCCTCTGTTTTATCATCAAGCTTCTTCTCATCCTTCTTGGCAAAAAGCTATGATGCAAGAGTTTCTGGCCTTGAAAGCTAACCACACCTGGGATATTCTTCCCCTTCCTGCTGGTAAGAAGGCCATTCCTTGTAAGTGGGTCTACAAGATCAAACAAAGGGCTGATGGGTCAATTGAGAGGTACAAAGCAAGGTTAGTAATTAGGGGTGACAACCAACAAGAAGGGGTGGATTTCACTGAGACTTTCTCCCCTGTAGTCAAGTTGACCACCGTCAAGTGTCTTTTGTCTGTAGCTACTAAAAGAAATTGGAAAGTCTACTAGCTTGATGTCAATAACGCATTTCTACATGGGGATTTGGATGAAGAAGTTTTTATGAAGATCCCTCCAGGGTTGTCTCTTACAACATCTACTTTTGTGCCTTCTTCCTCCTTGGCTTGCAAACTGAACAAGTCTCTATATGGTCTTAGACAGGACTCTAGGCAGTGGTATGCCAAACTCCCTTTTGCTCTTCAGTCTAAAGATTTCCAGCCTAGTATCAATGATTATTCGTTGTTTAGAAAGGTTGCAGGTTCTAGTCTCACCTTAGTTGCTATCTATGTTGATGATATTTTGTTGGCTGGTGATGACATTTCTAAAATTCATACCCTTAAACAGTTTTTGGATGACCAATTCAAAATCAAAGATCTTGGTGAGATTCATTATTTTCTTGGGCTTGAAGTTGTTAAGCAACCCCAATGGTTATTGGTTAGCCAACTATGGATTTGCTCTCTGAATTTGAGTGTTCTTCAGTGACTCCAGTGGTGGCTCCATTAGATCCTCATGTTAAGTTGTCAACTGATATAGGAGAGTTACTCCCTGATCCATCTATGTGTCGAAAATTAGTGGGGAAATTGAACTACTTGCAGCATACCAGACCATATCTTTCTTATACCGTGCAACATCTAAGTCAGTATATGTCTGCTCATAGGATTCCTCATTTGACAGCTGCTTACCATGTCTTGAGGTACCTGGCTGGTTCCTCTGATTTGGGTGTTCTTCTTTCCAGCTCTCCTGACTTCTCTTTGCATGGCTATTGTGATTCTTATTGGGCTAGCTGTGTTGATATCAGGAGATCCGTTTCTGGTTTTGTGTTGTTTTTGGGTGGCTGTCCCGTTTCATGGAAGTCTAAAAATCAGCCCATTCTTACCTTGTCCTCTGCTGAGGCAGAGTATAGGTCTCTTAGGCTTCTGGTTGCTGAGATCACTTGGTTAGTCCGGGTGTTGGCTGACTTTGAGGTGGTTGATCTTCGTCCGGTTGCTGTCTATTGTGATAATCAAGCAGCCATCCATATAGTCAAAAATCCCGTTTTCCATGAAAGAACCAAACATGTTGAGGTGGATTGCCATTTTATTCGAAATGCCTTGGTTGATGGTTTGATTTCTTTGCATTCTGTTTCCACTTCTTCTCAGATTGCTGATGTGTTTACTAAATCCTTGCTTGCGTGCAGCAACAGACTTTTATTCCCAAGCTTGGAATGGCAAGCCCTTCTAGTTTGCGGGGGGTGTTGGAGCGGAAGTCAAGTGGTCCAAGCCACCTTAGTTTAGTTTTAGCTTAAGTCAGTTTTATTGTTGAGTCCATTTGTGTAGCTGATAATTATTTTCATGTACCCAGCCCATTTATTTATATAAGAGACTTGTACAGTGAATCAAGAGGAGGACAATACATTACATAATAAAAGTACCCGATATTTCTCTTCTACAAAGGTGAATATTCTGCCATTTTCAATCCTCTTGAGTTGATCATGAATTCAATAGCTAACAATTACAAACAAAAGCTTTGCGTTAAGACATGCACAAGTTAAACAAAAATTTCAGCAAATAGGGAACAAAACTTCAGCTACTATGCTTAAGTTCATCAATTACAAACAAAAACTTCAGCACACTTGCTACTTCAGGCCCGTCTATTAGAATGCTGAAGTTTTGCGTGATTACCTTTGCTACTTCAGCCCCGTATGCTGAAGTTATGTGAAAAAGCGGGTACACTTACAAATTTTTTTGCAAAGCAAACACAAGTTAAAACGTGACATAAAAAGCGGGTATAGATGCAAATGCCCCAGAAGTTAACAAGTTATGTTTTACTTTTATCTTTGGTAGCAAAATATATCAAGTGGCAAGTGCATGATACACTCTTTAATGCCTATTATATGTAAAAATCGTATTTACCATAAGTCCTCTTTTTAGTGATTTTATTTTTTTGTTTTAGTGCATTCTATTCTCTAGAGACTTAATCTTCTTCCAATTTAATGTGCACTTTTGATTTTTAAAATTTTGATGCAAAGCTTTACAATATATTATGTTGACTTTCTGTTTCACTTTGAGTGGGAGGAACGTTGTTATGTGAAAGGTAGCCAAATCAAAATATATGATATGCGTGGAAATTTGAGTGATATTTTTAAACATAGATATACTAGTATTAATTCAACAAAGCGTGTAAATTTTTTGAATTCGAAGTCCTAAAGACTCTATACCAACCGAAATTCATGGAAGAAAAAAATTCAATATTTTAGGAATATTTTTGTACACTGATATTTAGATTAAAGTATATATATTTGTATGTATATTGTCTCATGTTTTACTTTTGTTTGTGGATTTTGGATGTGAAATGAGTTGATTTATATTAATTTGAAGTATTTTTATGTGTAAGAATGATCCGGGAGCAATCGGGGGCAAAATGTGCGAAATTAGAGCCAAAACGGACGAAAACGGGAAAATGGAGCAGTGGAGCGCCACAGGCAGCGCCCTGAGCTATCTGTGGCGCTGGAAACAGTGTACTCAGCGAAGCAGTGCCGTGGAGGCGTCAGGCGCTGGGCAGAGCGCCAGTGACGGGATTTTTATCCAATTTCGCCCGGAACATGGTTAATTCGGCCCTAGACCTACCCAACACATATAAAAGCAAGACTAAACCTAATTGTAAAGGGGAGACGCCACTTTTGAGGGAGAATATACACGAGAATATTTGGAAGCGAAAAGATCTCAGTTTTCTTCATATTTTTTTAGTATTTTCAATTATTCAACACTTATGAAATTGTTTGCTATTATCATGAGTGGCTAAAAACCCCCATTGTTCTGGGGTTGTGATTTAGCCATGAATATTGTTATTTAACGTTAGCTTAACCTTGATTATAATTCACTAATATATAGTTGTTTCTTCAATTCTGTGATTAATTGGTTAATTATCTGACCAGCAGTTAGGTTCTATTTACTATCTAGGCTATGCTTGGGAAAGCCGTATATAGATTAGAGAAGAGTTGAAGAGAGCGCGATCTAACTCTTGGGGGACGGATTTGTGGTTAGGATAGAAATATACCTAATCACCGTGCTTAATTAAATATCGTAATCTTAATGCGTTCTTAATAGATTAATTTCATAGGAATATAGGCGTTAATCTATTTTGAATAGGCGAGTAGTACTTCGGGAGAAGGCTATGAGAGACCACAATTAGAAACCATGAGTGAATTGTATAAAAGAGAGAGTTAACTAGAACACAATATGAATGGTGAATCGATCACAACCCTGGAATATTTGTCTCTACTGAATACACAAAAATCAACTTGTTACTTGATAATTTAGTTATTACTTAGAATCATAGTTTAATATAATCATATTCTTGGATTTTAATTTTGGCGTGACTGAATAATAATTTTAGTAATTTAGGTAGTAATGATACAAGTCTCTGTAGGTTCAACACTCGACTTATCATTTTATTACTTGCACGACCAGGTATACTTGCGTGTGCGTTTGAGAGCAACAAGTTTTTGGCGCCGCTGCCGGGGACTTGAATATTGACTACTTTCTAGTTTTTGCTTTAGTTGTCTATTTCGTCTAGTCTAACATTACTTGATTGTTGCTCTAATATCAGGAACTTTGATTGAATGCGAAGGGTCAGAAGCCAGGACAGGCTCAACGACTTTGACCCCGAACCTGAGAAAACATTTCATAAGAGGTTGAGAGAAGCAAGGGATACAAATAATATTCACGCACTCGTTCAGTTTCCGGTGAATATGGCAGAGGAGAAACAGATGGCCATTCAGGAGGTGGCGATGCCCAGCATTGCTAATGTCACCTCCAGCATCGTGAAGCCCAGAATCACTGGGCACTTTGAGCTGAAACAGAGCATGATCGAGTTACTTCATGCGAATGGGCAGTTTATTGTTCTTCCATACGAGGATCCACAACAACATATCCTGAACTTCTTGGAAATTAGTGATACTTATATCACTTAGGGGTCACTCCAGACTATGTGAGGCTCACACTTTTTCCATTCTCTCTGTTGGGCGAAGCAAAGCGATGGCTGAAGGCAGAACCAACTAATTCTACTATATCATGGAATGATTTGGCAAGAAAATTTCTGGCAAGGTTCTTTCCTTCAGGAAAAACTGCAAAGATCAGAAGTGAGATAGTTGCCTTCAAACAGAAAGCGGGAGAGTCTTTATACTCAGCTTGGGAGAGGTTCAAGGGGCTACTTAGAGACTGTCCTCATCACAATCAGACGAACGAAGTGTTAGCTCACACTTTCATAGAAGGGCTCCATCCTAAAACAAAAATTGTGGTAGATGTTGCAGCTGGGGGACAAGTGTTGGAGAAAAGTTTTGACGAGATATATGCATTATTGAACAAATTCTCCAAAAGAAATCAGGATTGGAAAGGAGAGATGGGTAGACACATAGTGCAAAAGTCTGCAGGGATTCTTGAGTTAGATGTCATCTCGGCATTATCAGTGCAGATTTCCACATTGACTAACCAAGTCAATCAGATGACCTTGGTTATTAACAATCAATAAGCCCAACCAATGCAGTAAGTTCAAATATGTTGTGAAGTCCGTGGAGAAGGTCACATGAGTAATCTATGCCTAACAAATCTAAAGTCTGTATATTTTGTGGGTAAAGCAAATCGAGGCCAGACAAATCAGTTGGGGACACTTACAATTCCAACTGGAGGAACCACCCAAACTTCTCTTGGGATGGAAACCAAGGTGCTCAGAATAAATACCAACCACAAGCACCTCAACAACAATATAGACCACCTCAGGATGAACAATAAGTGAGTCCAACAAGCCACCTTGAGGAAATGATGAAGAAATTGATGGCTGATCAGCAAGCCCAAGCCGCAACAATGAGAAATTTGGAGCGCCAAAGTGGGACAACTTGCTAGTGCCCAAAATATCAGACCAGTCGGAGCTCTTCCTAGGGATACTGAGCCTAATCCTAAAGCTCAAGTCAATGCGGTTACTTGAGAAATGGAAGAGTATTAGAAGAAGTTCCAAAGAAAAAGAAGTACACAACTCATCCTGAAGGAGAATTAGTCCCCAAGCTAGTTGAGGAGAATGAGAAAGAGAGCAAAGAATCCGAGCCAGTAATTGTGACAAGGCCACCACCTCCGTTTCCACAAGACTGCAGAAGCAAAAAAATGATGTTAAGTATAAGAAATTCTTAGATATTTTGAGCCAAGTGCGTGTGAATTTGCCTTTGGTGGAAATTTTGCAGGAAGTGCCTAAGTATGCAAGGTATCTCAGAGATATTGTGGCAAACAAACGAAGACATACAGAGTTCGAAATAGTTGCACTTACTGAAGAGTGCAGTGCCAGAGTTCAGAGTAAACTTCCTCCTAAGTTGAAGGATCCTGGGAGTTTCACAATTCCTTTGTCTCTTGGAAAACAAGAAGTTGGTAGAGCGTTGTGTGATTTAGGGGCTAGTATAAATTTGATGTCATCCTCTTTGTTCAAGCAACTCGGATTGGGGGTGCTTAGACCTATTACAATCACTTTACAGTTAGCAGATAGGTCACTAGTTATGCCAGAAGGAATTATTGAGGATGTGTTAGTTCGAGTGGGAAAGTTTATTCTTCCTGCTGATTTTATTGTGCTTGATTACGAGGCAGATGAGGAAGTGCCCATTATTTTGGGCCGACCATTCTTAGCTACTGGTGGAGCGATTATTGATGTGAGGGCAAGGAAGTTAAAGATGAGAGTTGACGATAAGGAAGTCACTTTTAATGTGTACAAGGCATTTAAGCTCCCTAAGCATTATAAGGACTTTTTTCATAATTATTGTGGTCGAATTGAAGGGGATAGAGCAGAGTCCTTATGTGAATTGTAGTGATCCAGATGAGACAACTGATTTAGAGGAGGTGGTGTTGCAAGCTGAGTGCGTAAAGATGATTGAGAAGATAGCTAGAGATGAAAGAGGAGACCCTCTAAGAGCGTGAAAAAAGGCTAGACTTCATGGGAGAAAGAAGAAGAGAAAGCAGCCAGCCTGAGCAGAGTAGCAGAGTCGTGCCACGACTGTAAATAAGGCAATTGTTGGGAGGCAACACCGCCTGTATATTATTTATTTATTTATTATTATTATTTAGTGTCAAGTTTTGTGTTGTTTTTATTTTGCAGAGTAGGGGAAGTCTGAGTACCCAAAGTTGAAGCTGAGGAGCATATTTGAGCTTAAGTGTGGGGTCGTCCCGACTATGAAGATTGAGGATCAAGTCCGAGCTAGGACCGAGAAGGTCTCAGGGAGTATTTCTCACCCTTGTTTTAATATTTTTCTCTGTGACCATGCATCGAGGACTATGCATAATATAAGTGTGGGGTGGGGAAACTACTTTCTGAAGTGTAATTGTATAAAGCTAATTTTCTTATTAGTTGTTTAGAACTCGTAGTATACATAGTCTAGGTTCTCAAAATAAATAAATAAATAATTTGAAAAAGCTCGAACTTTTCCCGACGATGGACCTTTTGGACAATTCTCTTCAGGGATAAAGTCTGATTAAAAACACCAAAAATATTTTTTGTTTGTTTTTAGGATAGTTAGGTAGAATCCCTTGGTTTTTCTTTGGACGCCGGTTCTTTCCAAAGGTGTAGCTCGAACTGGGTCCTTTAATTTTTTTTAGGAGTAGTTAGGAAGAAACTAAGTGGCTTTTTGATACTCATTGACGTGTTTGGTGCTGGCACATTAGGCTATGACATACATTCTGTTTTTCCGTGTATTTGGTTTGAATTGTGAAGTCTAAGTAAAGTAAATAGCCTATTTTGTGACGCTTTAGCTCAGTTGTTTGACTGGTATGCCACATAGTGCTATATTGCTTAATTTTCTCAATTATGTGTGTTTGTTTGACTTGAGAGTTGAACAAAACCGTCGTGATTGAGTCATGTGCAATGTGTGTGTGAGGATTAGTGATTTTCTGTGCTATCCTGTGTAGTCTAGAACTTACCCCGTGTGTTAATCAAAGCGAAATTGTAAGTTATGCTAATCTAGGAGATGATGTAGGCGTTTTCTTGATTGATCATAGTTGTGCTTGTCACATAAACATAAAAAATTTCGTTGCTAGCCCTTTTGAGCCTATAGACCTCTTCTTTGGCACCCACATTACAAGTCATACCCCTATTTTGTTCTTAATTTGAGATTGTTGAACCGTTACCTCCTAAGGCACTTAGTCGCTAAAAGAGGTAAGGTGAGATATTGGGGAGTAATTTTTGGGTGGAACCATGGAAAGGCCCGTTGGTTCACTAAAGTTGAAATCAAAAGTCACTAGCCGATGAACCTTAGTGTATGGAGTGTGTGAAAAGAAAAAAAAAAGGAAAAGAAGAAAAAGAAAAGAAAAAATTGATAGTTAAAGTATGTAGAGAAAAACACACACCTCCACTTCTTATTAAATTGTGCTAGTGGGAGTATAGAAGTGCTTAATTGAAAAAAAAGGGCTATGTGTATATGGTTGTGGTAAGTGAATTGGTTGAGAAGAATATGTGTTTGAATTGTGAGCGTAGTGTCTTAAAGTTCTTAGGAGGGTTAGTCACTATTCCTAAATGTATCATACTCGTACNCACAACCATAAACACACACCTCCACTTCTTATTAAATTGTGCTAGTGGGAGTATAGAAGTGCTTAATTGAAAAAAAAGGGCTATGTGTATATGGTTGTGGTAAGTGAATTGGTTGAGAAGAATATGTGTTTGAATTGTGAGCGTAGTGTCTTAAAGTTCTTAGGAGGGTTAGTCACTATTCCTAAATGTATCATACTCGTACCTTAGCCTACATTACAACCTTAAAGTCCTAATTGATCCTAGATTTGGCTAGCTTAAATTAATAGAGATCTACACTACGGGTAAGCTTATGGTATGACCACGGGATGCATATCAATTCTTTGTGAGAGTGAGCGAATTTTGTTCAATTGTGTGATGTCCTTAAATTATATTCAAAAGAATATTTGAATGTGTGGACTAGTCTATATTCACTCTCTTGTTTGTTGGTGAGGGCACATGATCTCATGAATGATTGGTAATGTTGTAAACTTTCTTGTTGGGTAAGTGCATGAGTTGAGAATTCTTAGTGGTTACAAGTTGACTCTTGAGGTTGGGTGGTTGCAAATAGGTTATTAGAGTGATTGAATTGAATTGTTATACTTGGTCATGTTAAAAAAGGGAAGACTGTGAATTTTTTTGTATGTTCATGCTTGATTACCGGTATCGATCATAGTCAAGGGTAGAATGTGTGGTCAAAATTAAAGTGCTCCTCTATAGTTGAGACTTCTACGTAGTTGGGAGTGTAGTTGTTAGTCCCATTGCTCGAGGGAGAGCAAGAGTCTAAGTGTGGGGTGTTGATGTTTAGCTTAAAATATATATGTTTGTATGTATATCGCATCATATTTTACTTTTGTTTCGTGAATTTTGGATGTGAAATGAGTTGATTTATATTAATTTGAAGCGTTTTTATGTGTAGGAATGATCCAGGAGCAATCGGGGGCGAAATGTGCGAAATTCGAGCCAAAACGGGCGAAAACGGGAAAATGGGGCAGTGGAGCGCCACAGGCAGCACCCTGAGCTACCTGTGGCGCTGGAAATAGAGTACTCAGTGAAGTAGTGCCGTGGAGAGCGCCAGGCGCTGGGCAGGGCGCCAGTGACGAGATTTTTATCCAATTTCGCCCGTGACATGGTTAATTCGGCCCTAGACCTACCCAACACGTATAAAAGCAAGACTAAACCTAATTGTAAAGGAGAGACGCCACTTTTGAGGGAGAATATACATGAGATTATTCGGAAGCGAAATGATCTTAGTTTTCTTCATCTTCTCTTAGTATTTTTAATTATTCAACACTTATGAAATTGTTTGCTATTATCATGAGTGACTAAAAACTCCATTGTTCTGGGGTTGTGATTTAGTCATGAATATTGTTGTTTAACATTAGCTTAACCTTGATTACAATTCACTAATATATGGCTGTTTCTTCAATTCCGTGATTAATTGCTTAATTGTCTGGCCAACAGTTAGGTTCTATTTACTATCTATGCTATGCTTGGGAAAGCCGTGTATAGATTAGAGAAGAATTGAAGAGAGTGCGATCTTAACTCTTTGGGAGGGGGGAGGGGCGGATTTGTGGTTAGGATAGGAATATACCTAGTCACCATGCTTAATTAAATATCGTAATCTTAATGTATTAATTTTATAGGAATATAGGCGTTAATCTATTTTGAATAGGCGAGTAGTACTTCGGGAGAAGGCTATGAGAGCAATTATCGATTAATTAGAAACCATGAGTTAATTGTATGAAAGGGAGAGTTAACTAGAACACAATATGAATGGTGAATCGATCACAGCCCTGGAATATTCGTCCTACTGAATATACAAAAATCAACTTGTTATTTGATAATTTAGTTATTACTTCGAATCATAGTTTAATATAATTATATTCTTGGATTTTGATTTTGGCGTGACTGAATAACAATTTTAGTAATCTAGGGAGTAGTGATACAAGTCTCTGTAGGTTAGACACTCGACTTATCATTTTATTTTGTACGACCACGTATATTTGCTTGTGCGTTTGGGAGCAACATACACCAACAAACTAAGAAGTATGTCCTGAAACTAATAGGGATTACATGGCTAGCATCTAGAATTCTAGTTATGTCCTTTCATTATGAGTTATTATGCTTAATATTATAATGTTATTTTTGTAAACCGACGTTGTATTCATGTTTTTATAATAACTAGTCTCTATGTACGTGCGGCGCACGTAACTATCATATATATAATATATATTGGATATTTTAGTAAAAATATGTTGGAGTCTCTTAAAGTGCAAAATACAGTACTAGGGCTAGTGTAAGATCTAGTAGTAAGAGTATACACGAGATATGTGGATTAGGCGCATGTAACATATTAGTATTTTGTGGTAGATAAAAGTTTGACAATTAAATTAAACAAGGAAAAAGAATAATTTGACCAATTATGGTGTTGTACCAATTATATCGTCTGCGGTATCTGCATCAACATCCCCAACCCTTCCTCTCTGTGTATTCGGCTAAAGAGATAAAAGTATATTAATCCTATAAAAAGTATAAATCGAAAAAGAATTTTATTCTTGAGTTATTTATATTTTTACCTTAAATTATACAAATATTTAAGGGCATAAAAGGTAATAAATATTTTAGGAATATTTTAGTCGTTCAAGATTTAACATAAATTATTCGTGCTTTTATAATAATAGTATAATTATAGCAGATAGATATAGACATATTGACAACTTAAAAAAATTATGTGATTAGTATAATTTAATCTATAATAGCGGTTGGTTATTTTTTTAATCAGATTATCAATTATTATTTATATAGAGATTTATTTACAAATACTTTATAGGTGATTTGATTGTGTAAATATTTTTTATATGTTGGCGAGACAATTTAAACTCATTATGCAAAGGTCAAACCGTTAAAGAAGAGGGGAATTGAATTGGATTAATCGGTCAGGCAAAATAATTATATTCACTAGTTAAATATACAAAAGATATGTAATAAATATATATCTGACATTTATTATTTTAGAGAGCGTCTATACGATATAGTCTCGCGAATTGAATTTCCTCCAAATTTTCAAAAGGATATTGAATTTCATTTTCATAATTGGATTGGAAGACCATTCTAAAAAAGGGAGTGACTGCTCTTATCATTTTTATCTTCTTTTTCCCATTTTACAAGTCTTGTTTAATTGTGTACATTGGGGATTCAAATGGCACCATTCCATATGCATTATTTGGTCAAAAAGGAAATTCGATGAGATCACTTTCCAATTTGGGCTATCCATCTTTTCACTCTATTTTATGGATCGGACTTTCAGATTGGCAAAAGTGCCATGTATTTTTCATGTATTTCCTTTTCCCCCCTACTTTTGTTTTCATTTCATTTGGGCAACCATCAAAAGGTAGTAGTATTTATAACTTTTTTAAAATTGGAAAACCATTTTTATTTCTTTTTTAGGACAAACCAATTTTGTCCCTTTGAGTGTTTTGTCTTTCTGGTTGAGGATTCACACAATATTTTTTTGTTTTTTTCATATCAATGGGTTAACTATTTTAAGAGTATATAAGTGATTATGTCCATCAAATATTAGAATTCACACAATTATTTTGTTTTTCTCACAGCAGTGTTATCTGTGCCAATTACTCGTAGGTTGATTATTTCACGAAATACCTATTATCTTTTATTGAGTGACTATGTCCATCATATACGTTACCGGAAATTGCTTGTAACTATTTCACGAAACACATCTATTATTCACTAACTTGTAACCTCCAACAAGATTAAAGGCTCAATGTGAAAAATTGACCTAATAGACAACATGAGAAGCCCTTTAGGTTTGAAATTCTTATCAAGCTTCCAAAAGTGGGGATTAGTTACAAAATTTTTTTGTAAAAATACCAAAAGAGAGGAACCAAGAAATAACTACTAACCAAGAAATGCACGAATAAGATTATATTAGAAGTAAGAGCATTCATACACAACATTAATATAAAGAAATCAAAACCCTTTACCTCCTATCATGTGTTTTCATCATAAGGTGTAATAAAAGACCTAGTTCAGCATACACTACACTAACCGTATAAAAGAATTATATTATCAGATCATTTAAAAAATAAGTTATTGTAGCATTTATAATAAATACGATTAACTACTTGAGAATTAAAGCAAATACGTGTCAGAAAATGTTAAATGCACCAGCAGTGTAAAAATAGAATTATACGGTTAATAAATATAAGTTAAATCTGTATAAAAATATTTGAATCTTGAGGAAGCATCTTAATACTAAATTCAAAATTAAGACCTATGATCCCAATAGCCGCCGAGATTAATTGGTCAACTAAACCAAGAAATTAGTTAGTCAAAGATGGATGCCTCTAGGAATTAAGAAAAAAGAGTGGAGTACTATATCAAATGGCCTTTTCTTTTGACAACGAAATGTTTCCAAGGTTCACTATTATTCTTCAAAATTGTAGAAAACATCAAGAATCAAGTCAAACGTTGTCACAACAAGAACCAAACATGGGACAAGAACAGCTTATTGCTAGTTGCTATCAACACAAATGAAAGGCTAGATTTGACTCTACAGTAATCAAGAAAGTAAAAATCTGTGCATAAAAGTATCAATTTTGACACGGATTTTCCGCAGCAAATTGCTAAATGATTCTTGATTTTTCAATTTGTTTCAACTTGGTCAACAAGGTGTTGAATCCATTACCAAAAGTACAAAGCATAATATGATCAAGAATGTATATTTACAGACACTGGTAGTAATCAACTTTTGCTAATTAACCATACCTAAAACCTAGAAAAAGCAAATGGGAATATACAATGGATGAGAACTATAGCTAGTGATTTCAAGAGTAGGATCTAACCAAACCAAAATTACAAAAGGATCTGGACTTAAACAAACCACCAAAAAGAAACCTAGTTGGAGATTCTTGTTGTACTGGATTTAACTCTTCAGGATTGCCTTTCACTCGAAGTATCGTTTGCCCTATTGTTTGTCGAACAGATTCGATGATCTTAGCATCGACAGGATACCCTGATGAATCGCTAACGTAGAATGTATTTAGAGCTTTGCCTGCTCTTGTTGTCACTTCTGCTCGGGTGACGGTAAGGCTATTCTCGCGGAATATTCTAGTAACATCAGATAGCAGTCCTACTCTGTCTGTGGTACATAATTCTAGCTTCAATCCCTGAATAAACACAAGGAAAAATGGTCATATTAGAATTGAAATCCAAAGCCTACAAGACAAGAAAAATGCAGTATAAAAATTGTCAAATACTATGTCCAATGAGAATAGGTCCAAAACTTAAACTAATATGACTCAGGGCACTTGATTAAATTGTAAAATAAGACAACAGGAGATACATAATCAGACAACTAATTGACAGATACAAAGTTAAGAAGCATATTTTAACTCAATAAAACAATTAAACACTGTAGGATTCCCTCCTCTTTTTTCCCTTTGGCCAAAGAGACTTGTTAGTTATTACATGAAGGAGCCTCTCTACTCCTCCAAGGTAGGGATAGGGTCTGCGTATACACTACCCTCCCCAGACCCCACTTGTGGGGTTTAACTGGGTTGTTGTTGTTGTTGTTGAGCTACGCTAGAACTGAATAACAGAACCTAAAAAGATGTCTAAATTAAGTAGATCAGAGTTCTAACCTCGGATACTCTTCTTTCTATTGCTGCTTCAAGACATTGAATCACTCTTTGTCGTTCTGCATCTGATTTCACAGGGGATCCATCGATATGCCTTATGCAATATTCCTTGAAATGCAACAAGAGTTTATCATTAAGTCGACAAATACAGAGATGATAAAATTTAGGTAGGGGTGAAGCGATAAACAATAAGAAATTTCTGAAATACATAGGAAAGTGTAGTACCTGGTAAGCTTCTGGTCCTTCAGTACCGACATTGCCATGGAAAACCACATACTGCATATCCGTCAAAGTACAAATCGTATCAAACAGAAGTTTTGGTCTATCCTTGCACCGAATTGTCACTACAGAATAGTCCTTATCTTGCCAATTAACAACATTCACGTTCGGTCTTTCTTTATCATCTGATCCGTCACCCATTGCACGTTCATAGTCCCGGTCTGCAAACATCAACTGATGAAGCCTTCTTTCAGTATGAGTAACCCCGTGAGAAACCAACGTCTTAGCATCTCTCGATTTATTGCTACCTCTAAGTACATTGCATAACAGTTTCTTGACCATAGTCAACCTCTCGGGGTCAGAAATTGCACCCCCGTTTTCGTCATCAGTAACTTGCATTATAGCCGCTGCTCGGGTGTTATGGGTCCACACTTCAGCATTCACCACATTGCATCGTAGGTTGGTAAGGACAGCACTTACTTCAGATAGTAGACCTGGTCTATCACTTCCAATTAACTCAATTGATGTGTGGTCCATTCCTGTAGTAACCCCAACTGATCTTCTCATAGAAGAGGCAAAACAAGAATCTGGACCAAGTGACTGAAAATTTAAAACAGCCCCAAAAAGGCAGTCAGCATCAGTCTTAATAAATATAAACAACAACAACAACAACAACAACAAAAATCCCAAATTGCACACAGACTACAACTCACCTTCATTATATAATCCAAGATTGGTTCTTCTGTAATTTTATTCCCTTCTTGATTAGTGACATTGAATACTGCCAACAGAGGACAACTCATGTAAATTCCATCTTCCACATTGAAAGTAAATATGCTGTATTAAATGAGATAAAAAAGGTAAAAAGTTTTTACCATCCATGAACCAACCACCATCAGAGCAAATATATGCCTTGGTAATAATAAGGTTAAGATCAGTAAGAACTTGTACCACCTCAAGAAGTATACCATGTTTATTAGCACTATCCACCTGAATCAAGAAACCAAAGATTCACAAAATTAGAAAAAATCCCATCAAATTTCAAAATTTCGGAGTAAATCAAGACAACCAAAAACAAAAACATTACCTGTATAACAGTAGCATTTTTGCAAGATTCATTGTCAATTACCACTCTGACAGAAATAACCAATGAAGTTGGAGTAAAAGGCCATGAATATTAAGATTGAGGTGACAGTTAAAGATTAAAAAAAAATAGCCCGTGCACTAAGTTCCCGCTATGCGCGGGATCCAAGGAAAGGCTCGACCACAAGTATGCAGTCTTCCCAACCCCTTCCCTTGCATTTCTGCCGGAAGTTTCCACCGCTCGAACATGTGACACCAACTTTACCAGTTATGCCAAGGAGTTAAAAAAAAATAAAAAAAAAATAATAACCAGTACCTTGGTGGATTCATTCTTCTAATAAATTTTTCATATTCATCATCCATTATGTTCTGAGAATAGCTCACAGTAGCTTCTGAGTAATAGGAAAAAAAATACAAGAAATCTTAGATAAATAAAGAGAATCAGTATTACCAATCACAAAGAAGATACTAGAACCTAAGAGTGAAGCAAGTAATTAACAATATTAAAAATAAAGCTTAAGTAATTAAGAATTAAGACTAACCCCAAAAAAAGACATAGCAACAAACACTTCAAAATTTGTATAAAACATTCCAAAACACATACAAAGAAACATAAAACATACACAAATATCAAAATCCACCAAATTCCATAACACAAAAAAAAAAAAAAATGAGAACTCAAGAGAAAAGTTCTTTTTTTTTTTTTTACTCAGAACTCAAGAGAACATGACTTAGAACAAAAGAACAAGATGACCCACAAACACAGAGACACTTATGTTTTCAAATTTTTTTTAAAAAACAATATTTTTGGACCCCAATATGAAATCATAAGCTTTGGGAAGAACCAAAGAGCAGAAATGGCACGTACCCATTTTTACAATTTCTGAGGATTGGTGGTGAATTGGGTCAGCGAGATTTATGAGTTATGACTTATGAAGACCTCTCTCCGACCAACGATATGAAAAGTGAATCTTGACCAGCCCCCCTATTATATAATACTACTCTAGTACTAGTAGAATCAAAAATAAAATTTTATTTTATTATTTCTATATAAATACATATACTATAATTGTGTGTATTTTTTCCTTATATGTAATACGCACCAAAATAAACAAGGTCACTATTGCGTTGGGATATGTAAGATTTTTATACCTTTAATTAGAGATATTAAGTTCGAGTTCCTAAAATAAAAATAAAAATCGAGTAGAAAGAGTTTCCCTTTTAAAGATTTTACGCGCTGCAAATTCAAATTAGCCAGAATTTTAATATTGGTACAGGACACTAGGTGAAAAACTAAAAGAAAAAATTCTAAAACTTGCAACCTTCTAAAATACTATACACATGGCGGAGCAAGCATTATAGATGCCGGTTCGGTCAAATCTATTAATTTTAGTCTAAATTTTGTCTTTTTATTAATAAATTTAATTAATATGTACACATTTTCATTTTAGAACGAAATAATTTAAAAGATCTGGACTTTCGAAAACCAAACAAAATTCAAATTTTGGCTCCACCTTTAACCATACACATCTCAACATTTTATATAAAATACTTTGCTTTCTTTTTCCCATTTCTTTCATATGCATAAGAAAAAGATTAATTTTTTTAAAAGTTATGTGTGTAGTTAAGAAACTCTCACTTTCTGGCTTTCTAGTTTCAGTTTTTCTTCGAAATTCAGGTTTTAGTACTTAAAGAGAAAGTTCCCCAAATGAGTAGCAGTGGCAAAAATAATTGTAGCTCGTGGGAGTTGATCCTACGAGCTTAGGAAGAATTTGAACCTCTTGATCACTAAGCTACACTTTTGGACGGTATCAAAGAGATTCAAAATTTAATATGTAAAAATAAAAAATAAATTATATCTTATATATATAGTATAATTTTTTGACGAAAAGGGTTCGGATGAACCCCTTCCACCCCTAAATCCGCCTCTGATGAGGAGAACCAAAATGGATGGGGTGGGTGGGGTGAGAGGGGGTAGGAGGTGACTCGGCGTACTTTAACGTTTGGTCAGTGAAGTTAGGTGAGTGAGGGGGGCAGGGTAGAGCTAAAATACGCTGGCAGTAAAATGCACTAATTTATAGTACTACATTCTAGGGTCAATTTTCGTAAAGTCAAAAAGACGCCTCCAAGGTTCGTGGAAATTTATATTCAACGCAGTAGTAGAAAAACAGAATATTAGGTTCGATGTTTATAATACTATGTGATTATTATATAAAATTTTATTTATTTAATTATAATTAGTTAATATGCACTTAAACTATAATTTGTGAATCTGAAAGTTAAGAGTACTCTATTTCTATTAAACTGTTTGATTTCGACTTCAAATAATTTATATCAACTTCAATTCATTATATTGTTCATCCCTCTGCTTAAATTGGTCTAAAGTTTTTTCTTTTACTAGAAAATTGGCATTTAACTTCCAACTCCTATCTTTTATAACTGTTGTTACATTAATTTTCTATTGGAAATTAATGACCTCTTGACATGGCACAACTTCAACTGACTTAAGACATTACTTTTGATAAAAAGGTATAGAGATCGAGTATTAGGATAGTAGAAGGCAGTCTAGAGTGTTCATACAGTATTATTGGCACGCAGTTTCGCTTTCTGTTGGTAATAGGTTATTGTTATCTCCTTTCATTCTTGACCACCTTACTATCTTATTGTTTTATCCTGCTTTTATATGGCTTTTTGGTACAGTTCCTTCTTGTCTATATTTTCATTAATATGATGCTTATACTTTCCTGAGTCGAGATTCTATTGGAAACAACCTCTCTATCCTCACAAGGTAGGGGTAAGGTCTGCGTATACACTTGTAATAACCGAAAATTTTATATATACTAAGTAACTTAAGAATTTTAAAATTTATTTAAATTGTTAGTGAACCTAATTAATTATTATACATATTGAGTTGGATAATAAAATAACTAAGACAATATATATATATATATATGATAAAAAAAATGGGCTAAACCCATATATTTTTCTTATTGGCCAATGCACAAAGACCTAAGGTGTAGAAAA
>ML407720.1:123071-151025 GCA_005239525.1 Nicotiana knightiana | reverse complement strand
AGCATTCCCCACCAATGATGCAAAAGTGGTGGTGGGATTTTTAAAGAAGAACATATTCACCCGCTTTGGGACACCAAGAGCCATAATAAGTGATGGAGGCACGCATTTCTGCAATCGTGTTTTCGAAAAGTTGCTGGCTAAATATGACGTACGTCACAAGGTAGCAACTCCATATCACCCTCAGACTAGCGGGCAGGTTGAAGTATCAAACAGGGAAATAAAGAGTGTACTAACCAAAACTGTCAACGCCACAAGAACTGATTGGGCGAAGAAACTAGATGATTCTCTTTGGGCCTACAGAACAGCATTTAAAACACCAATTGGTATGTCTCCATACAAGTTGGTATTTGGTAAGGCCTGTCACCTGCCCGTCGAACTAGAACACAGAGACTGGTGGGCAATGAAGCAGCTGAATCTGGATTTTGACACTGCGGGAGAAAATCGAATAACAGAATTACAAGAATTAAAAGAATTCAGAAGCCAGGCATTTGAAAGCACGAGGTTGTATAAGGAACGAATTAAGAGAATTCATGACAAAAATATAGTGGACCAGGATTTCAAACAAGGAGACAAGGTATTACTGTATAATTCAAGATTAAGAATGTTTCCGGGTAAGCTTAGGTCCCGATGGTCTGGCCCGTTTAAAGTAGTCAACNTGGCCCGTTTAAAGTGGTCAATGTTTTTCCTTATGGTGCTGTGGAGATTACTGCTGAAAATGAGTCTAACACCTTCAAGGTCAATGGACAGAGATTAAAAAGATATGTTGGAATGAATGATGCCACTGAGCGAACTATTGTGCACCTGGGTGAACCGAATACACCAGGCAATCCTTAAGTAGCTTTGAGGTTGCGTCGTGCCGCAACATTAGATCAGGCGCTTCATAGANATGTTAAATACTAACGTGCTTGCAGGTGAATTCGGATGAATGGAAGAGTGTATTAGCATGACTGATGGCGGAGGCAGGGCTGGCGATAGGAGCCTAACGCCTGGCTAACGCCAGGGCTAGACTGGCGTTAGGGCTCTAACGCCTGAGTAACGCCTGGGTCTAGCTAGCGTTAAGGGGATAACGCCTGGCTAACGCCAGGGTACCCAGGCTGTTTGGTTAAAACACACTTATAACGCCAGGGGAGTCCACTTTCCTATTTTCTTCATCTTTCAACTCTCTCTCACGAAATTTTCGCAGCTCAAGCACACACCTACACACTCATTTTCTCTCACACCTACATCAAAGCACATAGTTTGGCACAGTCATCTTCAATTCATACAAATCACAGATTAACATCCCATTATCACCCACACACACACAAGATCTGCACAAGAAAAAAAAAATTTTTATATTTTAGGGGTATACTTCATCCGGCTAACATTCATCAAGACTTAAGGTATGATTCTAACCCCATGCTTTACTCACTCGAATCTGAGCTGGTGAAACATTTATCCTTGAGTTTATGGGTTTATGATGTTCTTGCAATGTATTATATGGTGTTATGCATCCCAAAATCCCGAAACCCTTTAGGAATGAGTTGAAATGGTGAATGAAAGTGGTATTATGGAAACCCAAAGTGATTTGGGTGCATGAGTCAGTCCCTCTTCCATAAGAGCTCGCATGGAAATTGTGCTAGCCAAGTGCTCGATGTAATGCCTCAATGGAAATACATATCCCATATGGAGCCCGAGTCTCCGGAAAAACCACCACTAGCGCCGTACATCTTGAATTCCATGAATTTTTGAAAAAAAAGAAAACATACAGTACATAACTTGGTGACACTAATTCATTATTGATATATTGTGCAGGCAAAACAATGTTTTCCAGAAAAGCTACCGGCAAGGGAAAAGCAACATCTTCGGCCCCGCCGAAAACCAAATCAAAACCTCCACCAGCTCAAAAGAAAAGAAAAGGAGGAGATGTTACTTCTAGCATGACTGGTGAGGAAGCAGTAGCTGCTGTGGCTGCTATGAGGCAGCAACCAGTTGGTCAAAGAGAATATGGTGTCAACAGCATACCACCACACTCCAGGAAGTGGTACGCTCGTTGTAAACCCAATCATGTCCACCCGGAAGGAGCTATCAGCGAGGGTCCTCTTAGAAAGAAATTCCCAGCAATATGGAGAGGCATCTACGAATTGGGTCTGGGATATGTCTTCAAACAACATGGCAACATCAACCTCAATTTAGTCCGGGAATTCTATGCCGACTTTGACCCAAGGGACAAGGAAGAATTGGTGTCAATTCGTGGGCACTTGGTAGACTTTTCGGCCAAGGCCATATGTGATTTCTTAGGTGCACCAAATGTTCCGGTGGAGTCTCTTGAAAAATTTATCCGCCATCCTGACTACAGAGAACTGAGGCATACACTTTGTGGGGTTGATTCAAAGGCTGCCTGGATTCGGGATAGATCCACTAATCGGCATAAAAGGTTTCCCAAGAAGAAGATGAAAGCGGAAACACAGGTATGGCTGAAATTGATTAATGCACGAATACTACCATGCACCCATGATACTTTAATCAGCCGAGAGAGGATTTGTGTGCTTTACTTCTTAATGACTGGGCAGCAAGTGAATGTGGGTCATTTGATTCGCTACCAAATGGGGTTGGTGCGTAACAACAATAGAATTGATCGAATCCCTTTCCCGAATTTCCTGACTCAGTTCCTGCTAGATAGCCAGGTAACAGTTGAGCCTGACTTTAACCACATTATCGATCAACAACTCACCCGGGAAACGGACATCACTGCTTTAAGACTGAAAGAAGAGTCTTCCCTGACCAATGCTGAGCGTTATGCCAGGGATGATGGTTTCATGGCACATCTTTATGGGATGATGGATTTGCAGTTGCGCATAGGAGGACGTCCGGCGTCGGTTGATGAAATGGAAGAGTTGGATCTCAGGTATCCTCTCAATGTGCATGCTCAACAGATGATAGGAGCAGGTGAGGGGTACAGGCTCCCGGAGGATGAAGACAGAAACACACCGGATGATTCTGAGGCAGAATTGATGAACTCGGATGAGGACGATGATGGAGAGGATGGACGTAAAGAGGAATGAAGACCTTTTGATGATGAGGAGGATGAATGACCAGTGAGTATATTGCACTCTGTTTTATTTGTTGCTTTGTACATATATGATGCACTGAGGACAGTGCATGGACAAAGTGTGGGGTGATGTAAATATGTTTGTGTGAATTGTGTTGTTTGTGCTTTAGTTTGTTTAAGTTGTTATTTTGTTTAAGTTGTAGATGTTATAATTTGTCTGTTTAGTTTATATGTTTTTTTTTAGGTTTTGTTTGTTTTTTAAAAAAAAATAAAAAATTTGACCCTTCTTGACAATGGATCTCCTAGACAGTTTTCTTGAGAGAAGTAAGTCTAACGAAAAAAAAAAAGATTTTTGTTTTAGGTAGTGTAGTAATTCCCCCTTGGTTTTTCTTTGGACCACGGTTCTTTTCCAAGGGTTTTTAATTGAACCGGGTGTAGGTAGTTTTTAATTTTTAGGAGTAGAAATCATATGGTTAAGGGCTTAATAGTAGCAATATCTCGAAACGTGCTAATGCCTTGAGAATAGTCAGTACTTTGGTTGTGACGCTTAGGCTCAATTTTTTACTCCAGGATAAATACCTTAAATCAGGAATTCTTAAGATTTGCTTAACTGCTTTGACTGGAGTGTCGTGATAGATCCAATCCTGAGTGAGTTATGTGCCAAGTGTGTGTGAGGTTTGTATGCTATTCTGTGCATTGCATTTGATGTCTAGAACTTGCCCCGTGTGTGTGCAAAGCGAAATAGAAGTTTTATTCAGTCTTGGAAGTGATATAGGCATTTCTTTGTTGAGCCAGATATCTACATTTACCCACCTAAGTGTTTTATATCGTCGTTAACCCCGTCGAGCCTATAATCCTCTTTTCTTTGGCAACCACATTACAAGCCATACCCCTTTGTTTGAATTGATCATCTATTTGAACCTTGTCACCTCTAGTAAGCACTGGAAATGTATGAAATATGAAACAGTTAAAGTGTGGGGTGGTAGGTTGGTTTGTGAGGGGAAGAATTGAAATAAGGAGAAAGGTGCACGTTTGAAAAAAAAAAAAAGAGTCACTTGAAAAAGAAGAAAAGAAGAAAAGAAGAAAAAGAAGAAAAAGAAAAAAAAAAAAAAAAATGAACACTTGTGTTGTGTTGAAAGAAAAATATATGTGGTGACTCTTAATATAATTGTGCTTAAAGAAGTATGGGGAAATAAAATCGTTGTGAAGGTGGAATTTGGCTATATTGAGTTTGAGGTTGAATATGAAGGTATATATATTAAAGTGCTTAGGGAGGTGTAGTCACTCTTATATCCAAATGTATCCTACCCGTCCCGAAGCCTACATTACAACCAAATAAAAGTCCTAATTGATCCTAGACTGAATGAGCTCGATTAGTAGAGTAGTACACTACGGGCAAGCCTATGGTGCATCTTTTGTGGCATATGAATGTTTATTTCTGAGAGCGAGTGAATTCTTTCGATCTTGAGTTCCTAAGTGTTCTTAAATTTTATTGTGTGAGGAACTAGCTTTTTGATTTGGTGAGGGCACATGATTCATGACGGAAAGGTAATGTTGTTGACCTCTAAGTTAGAGTAGTTAGTGAATTGTGAATAAAGAATGGTATTTGTGAGTTGATTATTGAGGCGAGGAGGTCACATCTCTGTGTTTGAAATGTTTTAAATATTCATGGTATAACTNTACATTTGAGGTGCGTTAATGATAAAAATACACTTTTTATGTGCTTAATGGATTTATTTCATGTGTAGGTGAGTTGGAGATGGAAATGAAGATAAAGGGATGCAAATACGTCGAAAAATACGCAAAAGGAGACAACCGGGCGACAGAGCCCTACAGCCTAACCTTACCTGGCGTTAGGGATGAAACGCCAGCCCTACCCTGGCGTTATCCAGGCGTTAGGGCTGAAACGCCAGCCCTATCCTGGCGTTAGCCAGGCCTTTGGGTCCGAACGCCCGAGTGTCCCAGTTTCGGCCAAATCCGAGTTTGACAGTTTAAGTGTTTCCCGGTCGAAATAGAAGTCCCCTACATGTTTAGGGTTCGCCCTAAACATATAAATAGACTCCTAAAACACACAACTAAGCGGTTCGGAAGGCATTCAAAGGATTCAACAGAAGAAAATCATTGAAGTGCCAAAAACATCGATTTCTACATCTAGTATTCATTACTTTGTATTTCAATTATGCAACTTATTTTAGTTTTGATTCTCAATTACATGAGTAGCTAAATTCTTTATTCTAAGGTTTNAATTTATTTTAGTTTTGATTCTCAATAACATGAGTAGCTAAATTCTTTAGTCTAGGGTTTTGGTAGAACCTGTTGGGGATGAATTCATTGTGATATTAATATATTTTGGTTGATTAATCTCTTTTTGTTCAACTACGTTCTTATTATAGTTGATTGAAAGGGCCCTTGATTAACTATTCCTATTTATTATGTATCTACTTGAGAAAGAGTGCATATTTAGGTAATTGCTTGAACAACACCACACCCGGAGTATAGACGAAAGTCATAACCGAGGGTTTAGAGGTTAGATTAGAGATAACGATACCTCGGGTGCAATCTAAAGTGAACTGTATTGCGATCTAGCTAGCGTAACTTGAGAGAGTGCGTTTAGTAAATTATCATAATTACTTGAGAGAGATTTATGATAGTTAGAGCGTTCATGATTGACAGAGATAGCCAATTAAACTATAAGAATTATCCAAGGAAGAACTCACCAACGGGGGAAACCACAACCTTAGACCCTTTATTATCATTGTTACATTAAATTGTTAGTTAATTGCTAGTTTATTATTAGTGATTGTAGAATTTGTTAAACATTGCCCAATTGATATTCAAAGTCTTGAGAAACTTGATTAAATAACAGTTTAGTATTTTATAGACT
Organism: Nicotiana knightiana; assembly: GCA_005239525.1. Taxonomy (NCBI): domain Eukaryota; kingdom Viridiplantae; phylum Streptophyta; class Magnoliopsida; order Solanales; family Solanaceae; genus Nicotiana; species Nicotiana knightiana. The sequence continues at coordinate 145,110 of ML407720.1, read as the reverse complement.
CAATTGATACGTAAATTCCCTGTGGGATCGACTTTGGGCGTAATACCCCAGATTATATTTGCAGCGCCCGTTTAGTCTTTCTATAAGACATAGTTGAGCGTGATCGGTAACGAAAAAGAAAATATTGCAAGGGTTGATAAATAACGTGGAAGTAACTTTTGCTCACTGTTGCAGTGTAGACTTATGACTTGCGGGTGAGATTCATGCACTTATGATTTGCTTACACAGATCGGAGGGATTTACATGTTTTCCTGGCTGGCAATCCAGTCCCAGTCTATATAGTCTCTTGGCATCTTCGGATTTTCTTTGACGACGATCATTCCCTGTTTCGCATATTTGGGAGAATGCTCCTGCTTCTATTCCACTTAGAAAAACAGTCAGTTAAAACCAAATGAAATTATTCGTTACCTCGATTTGATCGGTCGACGAGTGGAGGGGAATAACCATGTTCCCTTCTAAGGTTATACTTTTAGTGGTTGCTACCAAGTTGGTAAGGCTGTGTTGGCCCAAGTAAAGGTTATTTTGGAAGAATGACAAAGGAACTTAGGCATCAACCAGGTCCATCCCTCCAGGTCCATCCCTTGTGTTCATAGAAACGGGAAGATTCGAGCATGTGGGATGCACGTGAAAGAGATAAGCTTAAATTAGTGTATTTGATATCTCCTGATCGAAAAGGTTGCATAATTGATAAGGAGAAGGACTCCTTAATCAAAGAGAACACTATTCAAGATAGGGAAAGAGTTAGAAGTCGAAATCAACTAGAAGTCTTCCACCAAGGAAGAGTAGCATCAGAATTCTAGTTAATCTTTATTTACTAACTCTATAAATATCAGTGTTGTTCTCTTTTATAGGTGTTGCACAAACGCAGAAGCTAAATGCAAATTGAGAGAAAAATAGCAAGGCAATTTTGCAAGCAGTTGGTGTGTGATTCAAGTGTGCAAACCTGAAGCTACATGAACCAGATAGATAAACCAGCTCCAAGCGTTTGTCTTTTATTCTAGTTCAATTGTAGTAGGTGTTTTCATATTGTACCTTTCAGCTTTATCTAGAGGCAATTGTAATAGGTAATCAGAGTTTTAAATTTAGAGTTAACTTGAAGTTGTCGTAACAGCTAGAGGTTGTGTGCTATAACGGGATTAGAGTTAATCCTAGGTTTACAAAAGAGTTTTTGTAAGTGCAGTTTTTGGCTCAGTGATTTTAGTGGAGAGTTTGGGAAAATCCTACCGGAAAGTAGGTCGTGGTTTTTTCACCTTTTGAGCCGGGTTTTCCACATAAAATACTTGTGTTCCTTACTTTCTGTATTTATTATTCCGCAACAGTAGTAGTTGGAACACATAGAAGAATTAGGTCCTTCTATAATTTGTGCAAACGAAAAATTAGACACCACTCAAATCACTCCCCCCTGCTCTTGTGTGGTATTGAAGTATAAAACATCAATTAGTATCAGAGAGGGTTATCCTTGAAGAGGCTAACACCTTAGGAAAAGATCAAGATGAGTGCACTACTTGAAAAATGTAAAGAGAAATCCACCACTAGGCCACCACTATTCAATGATCACTATTATTCTTTGTGGAAGGAGATGAGAAGAGATCACTTGCAAATGATTGATGGATGCTGCAAATGTGGTAAAAAGAACCACATGATCAAGAACTGTCCTATGTGAAAAGTCGAGTGGAAAAAGGAGAAATCTGAAAGAAGGAACAGAAATAAGGAACAAGTTCATGACAAGAAGAACTACAACAAAAGGAAAACCAAGAAGGTGGATGTACCCAAGAAGGAAAGGAGCTTGGCACTCAGAATCACTGAAGGATTTGATCTAGAAGAAGATGAAATGGCTATGATCACAAAGGACTTCAAGAAGTACCTAATGAGAGGAAAGGGTCCTTCAAGAAGTGGAAGCTACAACAAAGCAAGGGTTCCTGAAAAATAAACCAATGAGGGGTGTTACAAGTGTGGAAAGACTGATCACCAGATCAAAAACCGCCCTCAATGGGAAATTGAATGGAAGAAGGAAAGAGCTGAATGAAGAAACAGGAAGAAGGAACAGGTTCAACCCAAGAAGAACAAAGGATCAACAAAGGCTATGGTTGCTGCCTGGGGAGAAAGATCAGCTAAAGATTCAGAGGATGAAGATGGAGAAGAACAAGCACTTATGGCAATTGGAGAATTCGATGAGGAATCTGAGGTAAGTATAATTCATCTCAAAGACAAGATTAAATTTTTGTCTAAAGAAAGGCAATCTGAGTTACTCTTGGATTTCATTGATGAATATGAGGATCTAAACAATGAAAAGAAACAACTGTCTAAGGAGTGTGTGATTTTGAAAGCTAAGTGCAAAAATCCGGAACTTAGGGCTAGTGAAAGTGATAGGCAAAATGCTGAGTTAACGAACCAGGTTCATGAACTTGACACCACTGTCCTAGAGCTAAGATCTGAAAGTCTAAAATTGAAATTAGGAACAGGTAAAAAGAAAGTTGATCACACACAACTCACATTAGAAGAAAATCTAGGAAAAATGAAAGGCGAGTGTACAAAAGAGATGAGCATATAAAAGTCCTTAAGGAGGATCTAATCAAGGTTAAGCACGAGCCAAACAGAACCTGTAAATGGAATAGGTCCTCCGATACACTTTCATGGCTACATGAACATCATAGTAGCAATAAGAGAGGACTTGGCTACAGGACCCCTGCACCTAAGTGGGATCCCAAAAGCAAGTACCTCACACTTCCTGAGAACAGAATCTGCACACACTGTGGTAAGACTGGTCATAACAAAAGTGAATGTAATGCAAAAGAAAAGGCTAGTGAAAAGAATAAAATATTTGTTTAAGGGAAAAGTAGGCTACCAGGATGGGCCAAAAAGAATTTGATTCACCTTTTTGCCTATAGAAAAGGACCAAAACTAGTTTGGGTTCCTAAGAATAACCCTTGAGTTCCTTTTGCGGGTCCAAGTGAAGGGGAGAAGCCAAATATAATACACGGATAGTGGCAGCTCAAAGCATATGACAGGTAGCAAGAACCAGTTCCTTTCACTTGAAGACCTCAAATGAGGTAACTTGGTAGCATTCACCACTACCAAATCTTTTGTGATAAATCTTACCACTGACAAGATTATTTTGCAGGGAAAAATAGTAAATAATATTTACATTGTAGATCTGTCCACACTTTCAGAAAATGAACTTATTTGCTTAAGTGTGTTGGATAATGATCCCCTCCTTTGGAACAAAAGACTTGGACATGCCAGTCTAAGTCAACTCAATAAACTAGTCTCCAAGGACTTGGTGATAGGACTGCCTAACATTAAGTTCAGGGAAGACAAAGTTTGTGAGGCTTGTGTAAGGGGGAAGCAGGTAAGATCCTCTTTCAAAAGCAAGAAAATGGTAAGTACCACCAGAACGATGGAACTGGTCCATATGGATCTTTGTGGACCAATGAAAACAGAGCAGAGGTGGTAAAAGATAAGTTATGGTGCTTGTTGATGATTACTCTAGGTTTACTTGGACACTGTTTCTGACATCTAAAAATGAAGCATTCGACATGTTCACTTCCTTTGTTAGAAAAACTCAAAAATAACTAGGTAATCAACTTGCATCAATTAGGTCTGATCATGGTACTGAATTTGAAAATGCTAAATTTGCTGAATTTTGTGATGTGCATGGCGTAGATCATAACTTTTCTGCACCTAGGACTCCACAACAAAATGGTGTAGTTGAAATAAAGAATAGGACATTGGAAGAAATGGCTAGGACTATGCTTCTTTCTAGTAAACTGCCTCATAGTTTTTGGGCAGAAGCTGTGAACACTGCATGTTACGTCATAAATAGGTGCATGACCAGACCTCTTGTTGAGAAGACTCCCGATGAGTTATTTAAAGGGAGAGAGTCAAATATATCCATCTTAGGGCATTTGGATGCAAGTGTTTTGTGCACAATAATGGCAAAGACTCTCTAGGTAAGTATGATCCCAGGAGTGATGAGAGAGTATTCTTAGGATATTCTTCACATAGTAAAGCTTATAAGATCTATAACAAAAGAACTATGCGTGTAGAAGAAAATGTACATGTAGTTTTTGATGAAACTAACATTCTTTCTGAGAGACATGAACATGAAGATGAAGCAATTGGGCTGGTAAGAAATTTAAATGAAATCACATCCCAGACTGAAGCTGCACCAGAAGAAGGAACAGGTGATGGAACATGTTCTTCTACTCAGGGCAACCTGACAGGGAGAATTGAACAAGGAGGAACTGAATCTCAAACCTCGATGGAACCTTTCCATAAACCTGTTCCACATCAACAAAGCATTGAAAGAACATCAAAGCGAAACCAGTTGGTTGTGAAATCTTACAAGTGCCAAAGTTCTCATCCCATTGAGAATATAATCATTGACCCAACCTCTGGAATCAAAACTAGATCTTTATTAAAGAATCTTTGTGCTTTTGATGCTTTATTATCTCATATTCAACCTAGAAATGTTGTTGAGGCTTTGCATGATGCAGACTGGGTAAATACAATGCAAGATGAACTCAACCAATTCGAAAGGAGTCGAGTTTGGTATCTAGTACCAAGACCGAAGGACATATCAGTAATTGGCACAAAATGGGTCTTCAGAAACAAAAGCCTTAAGTAGTGATCATTTTGAGAGGAACAGGTGGAATTAGGGATGATTAATATCACCTAAAAGGACCAATTCAAAGTTAAACAAAAAAATGAAAAACTTTATTTGAGTACAAAAATTTGGTTAGAAAGTCTGTAAATTTTGTATATAATTAGATTAAATCTTGCTTAGTCTCATACTTTCAACAGTATAATCATGTTCCATGTGCTAAAAAAATGGCTCATTAATCTCTAATGATATTTTCTTTGTTTTGGCAAATTTAGACTTACACAAGAGAAATTTCAGTGAAGAACCTGGTTCATCAAGATAAATAGGCATGTTTTCTACACTCTGCATAATTTGAGATAATTATATTTGGATCATGAGCAGAGTCTTACCTAATTCCAAACTCCTTTTGGACTTATCCGTTACAAGTGAACCAGTTCTGTTCAAAAGAGTCTCAACCGAATTGAAGTGCCTAGATTCTATGGATACACTCCAACGTCTCTTCAAACCTGATTTCAGTTTGATTAGACTTCTAAGAGTATGAAAAGATGTAGTTACCCCATCATTTATTCCTCTGTATATTGATTAGCTTTAGTGTATTCTTTACTTCATCTCTCTCAAGCCGTCAAAAACTATCATTCTTCTTCCATCTTCCAAACACAATTTAATTCTCTTCTCTTTCATACCCTAGCCCAGATATGTCGAACACCTCTGAAAATCCTTCATCACCACCATAGGAAACCACTTCCACACCTTCTACCACTCCTTCAACCACACCAATCTCTAAGAAAAGTAGAGTAAAGATGATGGCTCGTAAGATTGTCGTTGAAGGAGAACAAATCAAGAAAATAAACAAGCAATTGAAAGCAGGTAGGGAGAAGAATCCCAGAAATCTGAAGATTCATTTAAGTATACTACTAAGGGGGGAAAAGTAGGTATTCCAAAACTGAACATGTATCTTCTGATTCTCTGAAGTTGCTGCAAATTTGGAGAATAGATTTGTACTGGTAGGATCTATAGTAGGTGTTGCGACTACAGAATCTGGAGAAATTGGTGGTAAAAATAAAAAGGGAAAAGAAAAAGAGAGCAATGGTGCTAGGAGTACTCTGAGGGGAATTGGTACAAGAGTGGCTGATTCTTCACCCACTTCTGTTGGTCTAACAAATGAAACTAGGGCAATGGTTGTTTGGGGAGAGAAATTTACTAAAATAGAAGAGAGTGTGAGCAAAACAGGGGAAAGCAGGTCTGGCGAAGCTGCCGAGGGGTTGGTTCAACTTGAAAAAAATATAGATGAACCTATTCCATATGAACAGGAACCCCTCGCGTACCTATTGATAGGGTTATCAATGGCACCAAAACTCATGTCATTCCTTATGGCTTCATTCTCACAATTGTACTTGCACATTTCAAGGTACCTATGAAGAAGTGGGAGATCAGTACAAACAAGGATCATTTTGTGGTTAATACTCTGCTTACTTGCGATCCTGAAGTCAATGCCACTCCTAAAGAACCTAGTTCATCCAAGAAGGTACCAGTGAATAGCAAGATCAGAGCCTTGGTGCTAGAAAGTGGGGCTAAGGATGCTGAGATTGAGAGGCTGAAGAAGATGTTGGCAGAGGTGGATACTGAGAGAGATGCTCTCAGAACTGAGCTGGCAAGAGAAAAGGAGAAGAATGATGGCATTCATCAAGATATGTTGAAACTCCTCCAGGCCAAAACCCAAGTACCTGGACCTTCCCAGCCCTAAGACTCTTAGCCTAGTGTAGATTAATCAGTGACCCAATTCGGGACTTTTTGTTTCTTTTGCTCATGTTTCTAGTATTTTTATTTTTCTTATGCTTTGTGGTAGAATATTATCAATCATCAATGAAATTCACTGTCTTTTGCTCTAATTGTTTTTTTATATTTCTTTAATGGTTAAAATTCTTAGCTTGATCTATGATGATTAATACATAATTGCATTTGAAGTAGCCCCAGTGGCCATGAATAAGCTTTAAAATCTAGTTATCTCACATTTTTATGCAACTTTTCGATGATGCCAAAAGGGGGAAAATAATTAGGTTGTGCTTTAAACAGGTGTTATTTATCTTTGAACAAGTGATGTTTATAACCTAATGTACCTTGTCCTTGATGATAAGTGATAAAAAGGAAAAATATTTCTAACATTGTGTTGGTGTTGAGCTGAGTTGAAACATGACCTAAGCTTATGAAAAGCACAGAGTTTGTCATCATCAAAGAGGGGGAATTTGTTGGCCCAAGTAAATGTTAGTTTTGAAGACTGACAAAGGAACTCAGGCATGAACCATGTCCATCCCTTGTGTGCATAGAAATGGGAAAATTCGAGCATGTGGGATGCACATGAAGGAGATAAGATTAAATTGGTGTATTTGATATCTCCTGATCGAAAAGTTGCATAATTTATAAGGAGAATGACTCTTTAATCAAAGAGAACACTACTCAAGATAGGGAAGGAGTTACAAGTTGAAATCAACTAGGACTCTTCCACCAAGGAAGAGTAGCATCACAATTCTAGTTAATCTTTATTTACTAACTCTATAAATATCAGTGTTGTTCTCTTTTATAGGTGTTGCACAAACGCAGAAGTTAAACATGAATTGAGAGAAAATGCAGGGCAATTTTGCAAGCAATTAGTATGTGATTCAAGTGTACAAACCTAAAGCTACATGAACTAGATAGATAAACCAGCTCTAAGCGTTTGTCTTTTATTCTAGTTCAAATGTAGTAGGTGTTTTCATATTGTACCTTTCAGCTTTATCTAGAGGCAATTGTAATAAGTACTCAGAGTTTTCAAGTTAGAGTTAACTTGAAGTTGTCGCAACAGTTAGAGGTTGTGTTCTACAACGGGATTAGAGTTAATCCTAGGTTAACAAAAGAGGTTTTGTAAATGCAGTTTTTGGCTCAGTGATTTTAGTGGAGAGTTTGAGAAAATCCTACTGGAAAGTAGTTTGTGGTTTTTTCACCCTTTGAGCCATGTTTTTTCCACGTAAAATACTTTTGTTCTTTACTTTCTGTATTTATTATTCCACAAAAGTAGTAGTTGGAACACATAGAAGAACCAGGTCCTTCTATAACTTGTGCAAGCGAAAAATTAGACNACCCCCCAAAAAACCCCCCCCCCCCCCCCCCCATCTCTTGTGTGGTATTGAAGTATAAAACATCAGGTCGTCCGCTTTGATATTCTGTGCTCGAGGGATTTGGTCGAGTTGGCATTCTTCGAACTCGGATAACGGCTTGCAGATATCGGCATGATATTTTTGTAGTCTTTGTTCCTTGATTTGGAAAGTCCCTATGACTTGATTGACAACGTGTTGAGTCGCACCGTAGGACGACTCGTTTTGCTCCGTACTCTGAGTGCTAGCTTTAGACCTGCAATCACGGCCTCGTGCTAGGATTTGTTTGTCATATATGGCCATCTTATGGACTGGAAAATTACTTCGCCTGTTGGGACCTTGAGTTCTTGTCCGAGTCCCGATCCCGACGCGTTTGTAACCCAATCGAATCTTGGGTGCACAAAACCAATCTTGAGCTTAGGAACTTGGTATAGTGCTGCCTAACACCGAAAACATACCACAAACATCCTCATGAGATGAGTTACTTTTAATAAAATTATTTTTATCCTTTGCTTCCTTAACGACATTTATTGTAGGTAAAAATTGTGCCTATCAGAAAGGACAAAACACCACAAGGACCAAAGGAGAGGGAGAAAGTTAAGCCACAGATATCACAAAGGCATGCTTTAAAGCTTTTGTGTGATGACCCAATAGGTAATCTTATGAATTAAGACAACATTCTGGGCTCATTAACCTTAAAAAGATTAATTTTAATTTACTTCAATTTGCGTGCAGAGTCCGGGCGTGAAACCGGAAAGCTTTTATGTGAAAATATGAGAAATAATAAATTTAGAATTTAAAATTTGATTTTAGTTGACTCGGATCAACATTTTGAGTAAGCGGACCCGGATCTGTATTCCGACGATCTCGGGAGGTCCGCAGTAATAAATGGGACTTGGGCGTATGCCCGGAATTAAATTCCTAGGTCCCTAACTTTAAAAATCAATTTTTTGCTGGATTATTAAGGAAATAAAGAAATGAATTATTTTTGTTACGGAGCCCCGTACAGGTTTGTTATGATATTTAAGTCCTATATGTGAAATTTGGTGAGAATCGAAATTGATTTGACATGATTCGGACGTCCGGTAGAGAAAATAATGAAATTGAATTGTTCTTGAGAAAATCATGAGTTTGAGGTTGAATTCGTAGTTTTAAATGTTATTTTTGTGATTTGATCGCACGAGCAAGTCCGTATGATATTTTTAGACTTGCGTGCATGTTTGGTTTGGAGCCCAGAGGGCTCGGGTGAGTTTGGGTAGGCTACGGAGTGTTTAGGACTTAGAAATCTTAGCTGGTGCATCTGGTGTATGTTACCAGGCCTCTAATCTCGCAATTGCGAGATCAGGATCCACAATTGCGAAGCTGACAGACCTGGGAAATGCAACATTCTTTTGTTCGCAAATGCGAACCAGGCCTGGGAAGGCCAAGCTCGCAAATGCGAGATTTACTTCGCAAATGCGAAGACTGCCCAGCTAGCCCAGAAGTCGCAAATGCGACATTTAGGTCGCAAATGCGACATTTAGGTCGCAAATGCGAAGGCAACAGTAATTTCGAATTGCGAACCCCTAATCGTATTTGCGATAACCGCAGCTTGTTAAGTGGGATTTTAGACGGGATTTTCACTCATTTTTCAATTTTCTCAAACCCTAAACCTCCATAGGCTATTTTTCAAAGACTCAAACTTCTCCAAATCATAGGCAAGTGATTCTTAACTAATTCCTTTCAATCCTTAACAACTTTTTACAAGATTCCAACCAAAAACCTAGAACTTTCATGGTAAATTTTTGGATTTTTGGGTAGAACTTAAGAATTTCGAAATTTGAGAATTTAGACCTCAAATTGAGGTCGGATTATAAAACCACTTGTGTATATCTGGTCTCGGGGGAGAATGGGTAAACGGATTTCGGTCCGAACCTCGAGCTTAGACCAAGCGGGCCCGAGGTCGATTTTTGTCTTTTGATAGGAGAACATAGGAAAAACCATAGTTTTTCATTAAAATTAATTCCTTTAGCAATAATTGATGATATTGAACCAATTATGATTAGATTCGAGGGGGTTAGAGGAAAATTCGAAAGGAAAAGTTGTGATTGAGCAGTGAGTGACCTGCGGAATTGAGGTAAGTGTTTGGTTTAACCTTGACTTGAGGGAATATGAATCCCCAACTTTGCTATGTGAAATTTCATGTGTGTGGTATATAGGTGAGGTGATGAGTATATATGCACCACCAAATTATCTGTTTAACATGATCTCTTCCCCGGTTCCAATTCACTATATTCCTGTCTTGATTGTTTTCGTGATTTCGATGCCTCCATGTCTACTTGTTTTCGTCAACTTGTTGTTAAATATTGTTTTACGTATTTGGAAGTGTTAGTTGATCCCTTGGATTCATTGTGGTACAAAAAGGGTTGAGCTGGTTGACAGCGTTTTACGATATACTCCGGTTAGTTTCATTGTGGAATGATAATTGATGAAGTTCATGAATACTACAACTTTCTGCTTACAATTGTTGAGACATAAATATTGTGAAAGTATTTGACCTAAATTGTGCAATATTTTTATAAAAAAAGAGATGTGATTGTCTAGTGGGAGCAGTTTGCACGCCGCAACAAGGAGTAATAAGGGAGGACAGGTGGGATCGGGTTGCACGCCGCAATAGGAGAAATAAGGGTGATATATATAGGGAGGAGCAATAAGGGTGGACAGGTGGGAGCGGGTTGCGTGCCGCAACAAAGAACAATAAGGGAGGATATTCATATTTTACTGATTATATGTTAAAGACTGGAAAACTTATTGTTTTATTCATTGTTCACATACTCTGCTTTTACCGTTATTTTAAATTGAAACTTGGAAATTTTCGTGAGGATTGGTTATAGCTGAGATCTGGAAAAGTTAACCGAGTTGTTTTATTAATTGTTGCAAGTTACTGTTTAATTAGTTTATTATTTCCTTCTTACTTTATTATACATTGTATCCAGGTTATGTTATGAATTCCCCGCCGTAGCCTCGTCACTACTTCTTCAAGGTTAGGCTCGACATTTACCTGTACATGGGGTCGGTTGTACTGATACTGCACTATGCACTTCTTATGCGGATCCAGGTTCCGGACAGAGTTGAGTTATCGAGTAGTAGCTGAGCATTCGTACGGAGACATGAGGTAGATCTGCTGGCGTCCGCAGATTCCTGGAATCCTCTCTACATTATTTAGATTGCTGTTTTATTTCATTAAAAATAGATATATATTTCTTCAGCCAATACTTGTAGTATTCTTTAGTAGTTCGTGAATTGTGACTCCAGACCCTTGGGTAGCTAGATATTAGAATTAGTTTCGAGTTTCACTTCATTAATTCGTACATTATTCTTGATTGCTCTATTGGATAATATTAGATTTCGCATTATTCTAAATTGCTTACTTATATTTAATTAAATTATTTTAAGAAAACAGTTAATTAATTTCTAACATTGGCTTGCCTAGCAAGTGTGGTGTTAGGCACCATCAAGATCCCGAGGGTTGGGAATTTGGGTCATGACAAGTTGGTATCAGAGCACTAGGTTGCCTAGGTCTCACAATTCATGAACAAGCTTAATAGAGTCTGAAGGATCGGTACGGAGATGTCTGTACTTATCTCTTAGAGGCTATGAAGTTAGGAACAAACTCATTTTATTTCTACTTTGTCGTGCGGTTCTTGTTATCTCAAATACTGATAGAAATCTTATATTCTCTCGCAAATGGGGAGAACACATGCTTATTCATCCGCTGGCCAACAATCAGGTCCTCTAGCAGCAACAACTCCTACTAGGGGCAGAGGCCGAGGCCATGTAAGAGGCCGAGGAAGGGGCAGAACTCAGCCCATTTCCCAGACAGCAGCCCCAACTACGGAGCCCTAGATAGAGATTGATGAGGGGGATCCATCTCGGACCGTTCTAGCGGGACCAGCTCAGGTCCCAGAGGGGTTTATTGCTACCCCGGTGGTTCAGGATGCTTTGGTCCGATTAGTGGGCGTTATGGAGAGTGTATCCCAGACTGGCGCACTTCCGGTGGCAGCAGCCGTATCTCAGGATGGAGTGGGGGTCTAGACTCCTGCTACCCATACTCCTGATCAGACTACTCCACAGATTCAAACCCCAGTAGCCAATCCAGCTGGGGTAGTTCAGCCAGTTGTTGCAGCACCGCTTGTTGATGGAGCATCTATGTCCTCTGATGCTTTGTGGAGACTGGACAGGTTTATCAAGCTTTTCCCTGTTCATTTCAGTGGTGCTACTTCAGAGGATCCTCAGGAATATCCTGATAGATGTCATGAGGTTCTTCGGAACATGGGTATTTTGGAGACCAATAGCGTCGACTTCGCCGCTTTTCAGATGACTAGTTCCGCCAAGAAATGGTGGAGGGATTATTTGTTGACTAGACCAGCTGGGTCACCTGCTCTGACTTGGGACCAGTTTTCGCATCTCTTTTGGAGAAGTTTTTGCCTATCACTAATAGAGAAGAGAATCATCGTCAGTTTGAGCGACTTCAGCAGGGCAGCATGACTGTCACCCAGTATGAGAATCACTTTGTGGATTTGGCTATACATGCTATTCTTTGGTTGCCCACAGACAGAGAGAGGGTCAGGCGATTTTTTTGAGGGCCTTGCTCAGCCTATCAGGTTGCATATAGCTAAGGAGACAGGGACCGAGATTTCCTTTCAGGATGCGGCCAATGTGGCCCGGAGAGTTGAGACAATTCTTGGGATGGTAGGTCAGAGGTCAGACAAGAGGCAGGGTTAGTTTCAGCAGAGACCACTCTTACAGGCCATTCCATTCAGCACTTCAGGCTTCACATGGTACTTCCGATGGTCGTGGTTCTAATACGCCTCCTTCTGCTCATCCAGTCTATAGTGCTCCATCAGCTCCTATCACAGCACCTCCTATGCAGAGTTATTATCGTGGTCAGCCGGATCGTCAGGGTCAGACTCTATATCAGGAGGGATGCTTTGAATGTGGGGAATATGGGCATGTTCGGAGAGCTTGTCCGAGATTTTTAGGTAATCAGCATCAGTATCAAGGTTCTCGTGCCATAGTTCCGGCACCAGCTGTAGCACCACTTACCCAGCCAGCCAGGGGTAGGGGTCAGGTAGCCAGAGGTAGGGGCCAGATTGTTAGAGGTGGAGGTTAGGCCGCTAGGGGTGGAGGTTAGCCTGCTAGAGGTAGAGGTCCACCTATCAGAGGTCCTCCCAGAGACGTGGTTCAGGGTGGCAGGGCCCAACCCCGATTATATGCATTTCCAGCCAGACCTGAGGCAGAATCCTTCGATGCCGTTATCGCAGGTACCATTTCAGTTTGCAATTGAGATGCTTCACTTTTGTTTGATCCGGGGTCTACTTATTCTTATGTGTCATCATATTTTGCCTCGTATTTGGTTGTGCCCCGTGATTCCTTGAGTGTCCCTGTTTATGTGTCTACGCCGGTGGGGGATGCTATTGTCGTAGATCGTGTGTATCGTTCGTGTGTGATCGTTATTGAGGGTCTTGAAACTAGTGCAGAACTTTTGCTTCTTGACATGGTCGATTTCGATGTCATATTGGGCATGGATTGGTTGTCACCTTATTATTCCATCTTGGACTTTCATGCCAAGACAGTTACATTAGCCTTGCCTGGGTTGCCTCGATTAGAATGGAAAGGGACTCCTGGTCATTCTCCCAACAGAGTGATTTCTTATGCCAAGGCTCGTCACATGGTTGAGAAGGGATGTTTGGCTTATTTGGCTCATATTTGTGATTATAGTGATGAAGCCTCTTCGATAGATTCTGTGCCTATTGTTCGTGAGTTTCCTAAGGTGTTTCCAGCAGACCTGCCGGGGATGCCAACCGACAAGGATATTTATTTTTGCATTGATGTGGCTCCTAGCACTCAACCCATTTCTTTTCCTCCATAATGGATGGCCCCACTAGAGTTGAAAGAATTGAAAGAACAGTTGCAAGACTTGCTTGATAAGGGCTTCATTAGACCTAGTGTCTCACCCTGGGGTACACCGTTTTTGTTCGTGAAGAAGAAGGATGGGTCGATGAAAATGTGTATAGACTACCGGCAGTTGAATCAAGTCACCGTCAAGAATAAATATCCATTGTCGTGAATTGATGATTTATTTGATGAGCTTTAGGGTGCCAGGGTTTTTTCAAAAATTGATCATAGATCGGGCTACCATCAGTTGAAGATTAGGGAGTTCGATGTTCCTAAGACAACCTTTAGGACGAGGTATGGGCACTATGAATTTCTCGTGATGTCTTTTGGTTTGACTAATGCCCCAGCAGCCTTTATGGACTTGATGAATCGGGTTTTAAAAAATCATCTGGATTCCTTCGTAATAGTGTTCATTGATGATATTCTAATATACTCCCGCAGCTGGGAGGAACATGAGCAGCACCTCCGGATAGCGCTGCAGACTTTGACGGATAATCAGTTGTATGCAAAATTTTCAAAGTGTGAGTTCTGGTTGGATTCAGTAGCTTTCTTGGGTCACATCGTATCAGTAGAGGGTATTCAGGTAGATCCTAAGAAGATAAAGGCAGTTAAGAACTGGCCTAGACCCACTTTAGCCATGGAAATCAGGAGCTTCTTGGGTTTGGCAGGTTACTATCATCGATTTGTGGAGGGGTTTTCATCTATAGCAGCCTCAATGACTAAATTGACCCAAAATGGTGCCCCATCAAATGGTTGGACGAGTGTGAGGCGATCTTTCAGAAGCTCAAGATAGCCTTGACTTCAGCACTGGTGTTGGTGTTACCATCAGGTTCAAGATCTTTCACGGTATATTGTGATGCTTCCCGTATTGGGCTTGGAGTGGTATTGATGGATGAGGGCAGGGGGATTGTATATGAATCTCAGCATTTGAAAGTCCATGAGAAGAATTACCCAGTCCATGACTTAGAGTTGGCAACCATTGTTCACGCATTGAAAATATGGAGGCACTATCTTTATGGTGTGCCGTGTGAGGTTTATACGGATCATCGCAGTCGCCAGTACTTGTTCAAGCAAAAAAATCTTAATTTGAGACAGAGGAGATGGATAGAGTTATTGAAGTATTATGACGTCACTATATTCTGGGGAAGGCCAATATGGTGGCCGATGCATTGAGTAGGAAGGTAGTGAGTATGGGCAGCCTTGCATTCATTCTAGTCGGTGAGAGACCGTTAGCTTCAGACATTCTGAGTTTGGCTAATCAGTTCGTAAGGTTGGATATTTCGCCAAGCCGTGTTTTAGCTTGTACTGTCGCTCGGTCTTCCTTATTTGAGCGTATTAGAGACCAGCAGGATGATGACCCGCATTTTAGGGTCCTTAGGGAAACAGTTCGGCATGGTGGTGCCAAGAAGGTTACAGTTGGAGATGACGGTGTTTTGAGAATGCAGAGTCGTATAGGTGTGCCTAATGTTGATGGGCTTCGTGAGTTAATCCTTGAAGAGGCTCATAGTTCTAAGTATTCTATTCACCCGGGCGCTGCCAAAATATACGAGGACCTACGGTAGAATTATTGGTGGTGAAGGATGAAGAAGGACATTGTTGCTTACGTGGCTCGTTGTTTGGATTGCCAACAGGTGAAGTATGAGCATCAGAGACCCGTTGGGTTTTCTTCAGCAGATAGAGATCCCTGAATGGAAGTGGGAGCGTATCACTATGGACTTCATTGTTGGACTCCCACAGACTCAGAGGAAGTTCGACGCCGTTTGGGTTATTGTGGATAGGCTGACTAAATCAGCACATTTCATTCCAGTGGCAAGTACTTATTCTTCGGAGCGGTTGACAGATTGTTCGCCTTCACGGTGTGCCCGTGTCTATCATTTTTGATCAGGGTACGCAGTTTACCTCGCACTTTTGGAGGGCAGTTCAGCGTGAGTTGGGTACACGGGTTGAGTTGAGCACATCATTCCATCCTTAGACGGACGGGCAGTCTGAGCGTACTATTCAGGTCTTGGAGGATATGCTTCGCGCCTGTGTTGTTGATTTTGGAGGTTCTTAGGATCAGTTCTTGTCGTTAGCGGAGTTTGCCTACAATAATAGCTACCAGTAGAGTATTCACATGGCTCCCTATGAGGAATTATATGGTAGACGGTGTAGATCGCCGGTTGGATGGTTTGAGTCGGGAGAGGCTTGGTTATTGGGTACATACTTAGTTCAAGAGGCCTTAGATTAGGTCAAGTTTATACAAGATGGACTTCATGCAGCTCAGTCTAGGCAAAAGAGTTATGTCGACTGTAAAGTTCATGATGTGTCATTCATAGTTGGAGAAAGGGTATTACTTCGGGTATCGCCCATGAAGGGTGTTATGAGGTTTGGGAAGAAGGGAAAGTTGAGCCCTCGGTATATCGGGCCATTTGAGATTCTTGATAGAGTGGGGGAGATAGCTTATAGACTTGCATTTACTCCAGAGTTATCCTCAGTTCATCCGGTATTCTATGTATTCATGCTCCGGAAAATATCACGGTGACCCGTCCCACGTGTTAGATTTCAGCTCTGTCCAATTGGACAAAGATTTGACCTATGAGGAGAAGCCGGTAGCCATTCTAGACCGGCAGGTTCGTCAGTTGAGGTCAAAGAGTTATCCTTCAGTTCGAGTGTAGTGGAAAGGTCGGCCCGTCGAGACAGCTACTTGGGAGTCTGAGTTGGACATGTAGAGAAGATATCCCTACTTGTTTGCTAGTTCAGGTAATTTTCTATGTCCGTTCGAGGACGAACGTTTATTTTAAAGGTGGAGATTTTGATGATTCAGAGGGTAATCTTATGAATTAAGACTGCATTCCGGGCTCATCAACCATAAAAAGACTAATTTTATTTTACTTCAATTTGCGTGCGCAGTCCGGGCGTGAAACTGGAAAGCTTTTTCTGTGAAAATATGAGAAATAATAATTTTAGAATTTAAAATTTGGTTTTAGTTGACTCGGATCAACATTTTGAGTAAACGGACCCAGATATGTGTTCCGACGATCTCGGGAGGTCCGCAGTAATATATGGGACTTAGGAGTATGCCCTGAAATAAATTCCGAGGTCCCTAACTTTAGAAATCAAGTTTTTTGCTGGATTATTAAGGAAATAAAAAAATTAATAAATGTGTAAAATCGTTGGTATCGAGCCCGTATTTTGGTTTCGGAGCCCCGTACAGGTTTATTATGATATTTAAGTCCTATATGTGAAATTTGGTGAGAGTCGAAATTGATTTAACGTGATTCGGACGTTCGGTTGAGAAAATAGTAAAATTGAAGTGTTCTTGAAAAAATCATGACTTTTGAGGTTGAATTCGTTTAAATGTTATTTTTGTGATTTGATTAAACGAGCAAGTCCGTATGATGTTTTTAGACTCGCGTGCATGTTTGGTTTGGAGCCCAAAGGGCTCGGGTGAGTTTCGGGTAGGCTAAAGAGTGTTTAGAACCTAGAAATCTCAGTTGGTGCATCGGGTGTCTGTCACCAGGCCTCTGATCTCACAATTGCAAGATCAGCCTCCGCAATTGCGAAGCTGACAGACCTGGGAAATGCGACATTTTTTGTTCGCAAATGCGAACCAGGTCAGGGAAGGCAATCCTCACAAATGCGAGATTTACTTCGCAAATGCGAAGACTGCCCAGCAAGCCCAGAAGTCACAAATGCGACATTTAGGTCGCAAATGCGAAGGCAACAGTAATTTCGAAGGGTTCGCAATTGCAAACCCCTGATTGCATTTGCGATAACCACAGCTTGTTAAGTGGGATTTTATACGGGATTTTCACCCATTTTTCAATTCTCTCAAACCCTAAACCTCCATAGGCAATCTTTCAAAGACTCAAACTTCTCCAAATCATAGGTAAGTGATTCCTAACTAATTCCTTTCAATCCTTAACAACTTTTTACAAGATTCCAACCAAAAACCTAGAACTTTCATGGTAAAATTTGGGATTTTTGGGTAAAACTTAAGAATTTCGAAATTTGGGAATTTAGACCTCGAATTGAGGTCGGATTCCAAAATCAATTGTGTATATCCGGGCTCGGGGGAGAATGGGTAAACTGGTTTTGGTCCGAACCTCGATTTTAGACCAAGCGGGTCCAGGGTCGATTTTTGTCTTTTGATAGGAAAACATAGGAAAAACCATAGTTTTTCATTAAACTTAATTCCTTTAGCAATAATTGATGATATTGAACCAATTATGATTAGGTTCGAGGGGGTTAGAGGCAAATTCTAAAGGAAAATATGTGATTGAGCAGTGAGTGATATGCGGAATTGAGGTAAGTGTTTGGTTTAACCTTGACTTGAGGGAATAGGAATCCCCAACTTTGCTATGTGAAATTTCATGTGTGTGGTGTATAGGTGAGGTGATGAGTATCTATGCACCACCAAATTATTTGTTTAACATGATCTCTTCCCCGGTTCCAATTCACTATATTCCTGTCTTGATTGTTTTCGTGATTTTGATGCCTCCATGTCTGCTTGTTTTAGTCAATTTGTTGTTAAATATTGTTTCACGTATTTGGAAGTGAAAGTTGATCCCTTGGCTTCATTGTGGTACAAAAAGGGTTGAGTTGTTTGACAGTGTTTTACGATACACTCCGGTTAGTTTCATTGTGAAATAATAATTGATGAAGTTCATGAATAGTACAACTGTCTGCTTACAATTGTTGAGACATAAATATTGTGAAAGTCTTTGACCTAAATTGTGAAATCTTTTTATGAAAAAAGAGATGTGATTGTCTAGTGGGAGCGGGTTGCACGCTGTAATAAGGAGTAATAAGGGAGGACAGGTGGGATCGGGTTGCACGCCACAATAGGAGAAATAAGGGTGATATAGATAGGGAGGATCAATAAGGGTGGACAGGTGGGAGCGGGTTGCGCGCCGCAACAAGGAGCAATAAGGGAGGATATTCATATTTTACTGATTATATAATAAAGACTAGAAAACTTATTGTTTTATTCTATTGTTCACATGCTCTGCTTTTATCGTTATTTTAAATTGAAACTTGAAAATTTTCGTGAGGATTGGTTATAGCTTAGATCTGGAAAAGTTAACCGAGTTATTTTTATTAATTGTTGCAAGTTACCGTTTAATTAGTTTATTATTCCCTTCTTGATTTATTATACATTGTATCCAGGTTATGTTATGAATGCCCCGCCGTAGCCTCGTCACTCCTTCGTCGAGGTTAGGCTCGGCACTTACCAGTACATGGGGTCGGTTGTACTGATACTGCACTCTGCACTTCTTGTACAGATCCAGGTTCCGGCCAGAGTTGAGTTATCGAGTAGTAGCTGAGCATTCGTACGGAGACACGATGTGGATCTGCTGGCATCTGCAGATTCCTGGAGTCTTCTCTACATTATTTAGATTGTTGTTTTATTTCATTCAAAACAGATATATACTTCTTTCAGCCAAATACTTGTAGTATTCTTTAGTAGTTCGTGAATTGTGACTCCAGACCCTGGTTAGCTAGATATTAGAATTAGTTTCGAGGTTCACTTCATTAATTATTCTTGATTCCTCTATTGGATAATATTAGATTTCGCATTATTCTAAACTGCTTACTTATATTTAATTAAATTATCTTATGAAAACGGTTAATTAATTTCTAACATTGTCTTGCCTAGCAAGTGTGGTGTTAGGCGCCATCACGATCCCGAGGGTTGGGAATTTGGGTCGTGACATTTTGCCTACAGTTTTTCAAGTTTGCATTTGTGGCGATAGGGTGATGCTACAATGAACAGAAAATGGAACTAGAATTGAATTTTAGATCTAGAAGAAACTAATATATTAACTAGAAAATTCCCACAGACGGCGCCAAATTGTTTGACCAAAAAGTATGAGACATTTTGTTAAACTAATTAAATAAGAAGATAGAGGGTAAATCCTAGTTAAGGATAATTAATTCTAGATCTGAGATGAATAACATGAATAGAAAAATATAGTTGAGTATAAATGTTGGCAGTAGTTATGACCGTATTTAATAGTATGAAAAAGATCATGCATTAAATAACATTAAATGACGATAAAATATAATAAAAGAGAAGATTCACCAAATCTAGAGTGAGGCGGATACTCTTTCATTTGATAAAGATGAATGATAGACAAATACAAGAATCTTAAGACACTTTTCAGATCTGATAGGGAGTGTGGGATAACATATCATCTAATCTCTTTAGAGAGATGTGTTTTTTTTATTTAGATCCAGAGATAGAGAGTCTCTCCCCCCCCCCCCCCCCCCCCCCTCTTTTTCTAGAGAAGTCCTCCCTCCCCTTTATAAGGGATATCCCTAGAAAAATACAATTAGAGGGAATATTCAGTAGAATATTCTCTTTGAAGATTCCAAAGGAAAACTAGCTATTACATCTATATGTACTGCTCGACCTCGACCTTGACCTTGTTGATGATCACTGCTTGATCTCGCCCTTATTGATCACTGCTCGACTTCGGCCTTATTGATCACTGCTCCACCTCGGCCTTACTGATCACTACTCGACCTCGGCAAACAGCTCAATTCAATTTGCAGGTTACTCATGGCACTTGTCTCCGCATGCCGAGTTTCTCTGATTAGATTTTGACCTGTACAATAGGTATCCCTCCTCTATTTGGGAGTCAAATTATCCAATAAAGGAATTGTTACCTTACCAAAATAATGAACAAAATTAAAGCCCGTTTGGATTGGCTTAAAAAATAGTGGCTTTTCTGCGAAATAGCTTTTAAGCTAAAAAGCAATAAGTTGGGATTGCCCAACTTATTACTTTTTGCTTATTTTAAATAATTATTAACTTATTTTAAGCACTTTTTAACTTTTCCAAATACTAAAAAAAACTAAAAAGGATTTAAAAGTTGATTTGACCAGCTTAAAAGCCAATCCAAATACCCTCTTAGTATTAATTGACACTACTTGGCTTGCTTGAATGTGTGTATTGTCTATTTGCATGTCATTATGTCTGCTATTGATTTATTCCCCAAATTAAAAAAGGAAAATAAAAAGGTATGAACTAAATCAAGAAGAGTGGATGAAGAAACCATGAGCTAATACAGGGTAAATATTTGACAATGTTACCAGCAGGCGGAGATATAAAACACTATTTTCACTTCAATTTTCTTTCTTTCTACTATATAAAAATATATATGTCTGTATGATTGAATTTTTTTAAAAATATATATATATGTAACACACCAATTGTCTTTTTTTTTTTTTGTTGTTGATAAAATACGATATTTCATTAGAAACATTTAGCTAGGGTTATGAACCCATAATTGTTTCATACATACACTAATATTAGCCAAAATAATGTCATGCAAGACATTTTCATTACCCAGTGTTGCTAGTTCTTCGTACTGGTTTGTTGAGCAAGTTCTGGAATACATTTATCCCTCCTGATCCTTATTGTAGGCAGTTTTAATAAGGTCAGGAGGTAAGCCTACTACATTTATTCTACCATAACTAGTCTCCATTAGAGCTAACTTTGCTAAGTGGTGAGCCACCATGTTCCCTTCACGAAAGTTATGCTTCATTCTGATTTTCCTTTGCTTTGATGCTTTGTCCATTAACCACGTGCATTCATAAATTAAATTGTTGTAGTTAGGATAGTCATCTTGAAGGAAGCGTATTATCTCAGTTGCGTCAGTTTCGACTTCGATTGGAAACAAATTGTCCCTGTTGATCATGTGTAGAGCCTGCCGGAGAGCAAGAAGTTCCACCTGGGTCAATGAGGTTGCATATAGTTTCATGTTATATCTTGTCATCCATGTACCAGTGTAGTTCCTAGTTACTCCACTGATGCCTCCCTGTAGATAGTCCTTTGTGAATACACCATCAATATTAATTTTTAGCCACCCTTTAGGTGGAGGTTGCCAACCTACTTTGATATTTATTTTTTTGTTATATACATGTAATTATGAAGTCATAAAAAAATATTTCAGTACAAGGTCTAGTGCTTTCTTTTTATTAATCAATGTACTAGTGTTGTTTTGATTGTTGTGATTTCTATTGATCCAAATAGACCATAATATAAAAGGGAAGGTGTTATCCCAATTTAGATAATCATTTATATGTGACAGGCCAAGCCTTCTAATATGGTCCAGCCAGTTTGTGGTGGTAAGCTGGATGTTTATGTTCACTCCCAAATCATTTCATAAAGCCTTTGCTATGGTGCATTCCCAGAATATGTGGGTGATGGACTCTATATCATTTTTACAGATTGGGAAATTTGGATTTATGTTAATACCAATGTGTGCTAGGTAGCTTCTTGTGGGCAGCCTGTTATGGTTTAATTTTCAGATTAAAAATTTAATTTTATTAGGGCACAGATCCATTTGAAGGAGTCGGTGGGGGGGGGGGGGGAGTATCCTCT
>ML407720.1:26942-122907 GCA_005239525.1 Nicotiana knightiana | reverse complement strand
TTTGAAGGGGGGGGGGGGGGGGGGGGGGTAGTATCCTCTATTAAGTTATATGTAGAGGTTGTGGAGAGCTCCACTTGGACTAAGACTCCAGATGATAGTGTTGTGGTTATGGATGTTTCTTTTTATGCTTAGGGACAAGATGCTATTTTTTATCTAGTCCGGAATGTCAAACGATAATTTACTGAGGCCCCACTCGTTGTTAGTTTTCCTAATATCACGAATGATTAAATCAGCTTCATCACTTTTTAAAGGTCCAATATATTGATTTCGGAGACTAGGGATATTAGGGATCCATTGGTTGTGCCATATATTTAGATGAGGGTGTGTATCAATTGGCCGTCGGATACCTTGATTACACACCATCCAACCCTTTATAAGGCTATTCCATGTTGATGAGCATCCAATTGATGTTTTCTTATTCGCATAGATGCTAGTTAGGACCTGTGCCCATATTGTGGAGGGGTTAGAAGTATTCGCCATGCCAAGCTAGTGAGTAGGGCCATATTTTTTGACATTGCCTTTTTAATACCAAGTCCTTCATTGTTGGAAGGATTTGTCACAATATCCCACGTTATAAGATGAAATTTCCTTTTTTCCTTAGTAGTTCCCCATAGGAAATTGCGTTGAATTTTATCAATTTCCTGTAGGGATTTTTTTGGTAGCAAATTAATTTGCATCAGGTGATTTGGGAGAGTGTTCAGATTGATTTTATTAGGGTACATCTCCCTGCCATACTAAGCCAACGTGCATTTCAAATATTGAGTTTGACACGCATTCTATCATAAAAGAATAAATAAATATACTAGTGTGTTGCGCTTAATATATGCATCATTTGTCTAAATTTAAACGGCGGTGTTTGACTCGGCATGAAGTTTGAAGAAAAAAGGTTTTTGAAATTTATGAAAATAAATCATAAATATTTGTTTGATTATTTTACACTGAATAAATTATTTTACAAATTTTCGTCAATTTGGTATATAGACTTCCATTTAGTGGAGAAGATGAAAAAAAGAAGTGTGCAAATATATAATTTGATTATTTCCGCACGTAAACTCAGGTGTGTTGATTGTGGCCTACAAAGTTTTTGTTTGGGAATTAGGTTTTTCACAATAAAAAAACTGTAACATGAAATTTATTAAACCTACTAAAAGGGAAAAAGCAACTCCAAAAGCGAAAGCGACTATCCAAAACGAAAGAAATTTAAGCCTGCAGGCCCAGTGTTGAGTAGTGCTCAATTATTGAACTCTTCACATTTCTGTCTTCATTCCTTCTTGCACTTCTTGTCCCTCAACTATTAACATATTCTGATGTTACTTCAAATTAAAATGTATATTTTTTATCCATTTACATTGTGGTAATTCGACTATTTTTGTAATTGAATGGTTTTGGCATATTGTTGAATTTTTGAAGATTTACAAGCAGAGGGATGAAAACTGCAAATATCAATTGTAAATTAATTAAAGGTTAAGCATACTTAATTAAACAATTAAAATGGTTAAAATCAGAATTTGTTATATTTGGGGGGCTAAAGCCTAAAGGCACAAATTTCCCTTCCTTTTTTATTTCTTTTCCTTATAGTATATCTATGGTTCCAACTTTGATCCAGTTTTTGCTCTCAAAAGTCTTGTAACCTCTTAAATATTCCGGCGTTCTTCCTCCACTCAATGTTTCCGTACAAAAAAATAGCTGTTTTACCCGTGCTCAAATTTCATTATATATAAAATACTAAAAAAATTAAGTATTTAAAATAACATGAAACCCTCTCTTTTTTAACGTAAAGATAAAAACAAATAATCACTAACCAATACTGACCTGTCTATAAATTTTAGGGGTTGTTTGGTTCAAAGACAAGTTATGCAGTGATTGTAGAATAGAAAATTATTATTTTTTGTTGAAATTTTATGCATTGATTAAATATCATTTTTCCACCAATCAAACG
Organism: Nicotiana knightiana; assembly: GCA_005239525.1. Classification (NCBI taxonomy): domain Eukaryota; kingdom Viridiplantae; phylum Streptophyta; class Magnoliopsida; order Solanales; family Solanaceae; genus Nicotiana; species Nicotiana knightiana. The sequence goes on along the minus strand of ML407720.1, from coordinate 120,968 downwards.
GCCTCTAGAACCATTGTTAAGGAAGGTACTAAAGACTATTTAATAATAATTCTGATATATCGTACTGCTTAAAATCTTTTGACATTAATTGTTTCAGCCATTGATGCTTTATAGAATGAAAAAGAACAATTCAATAAAGCTGAAACATCAAATTATAAAACTTTTTGAATAAAGTGAGTTAAAGGGACTTGTCAATTGACAATTATGTAGCAATGCATTATGCACCTTGAGGATACCTAGGCCGATAAATTCAAAATTCAAAATTTATGATTTTAACGACCTCAACTTAATATAATGATAGTAATAATTAGGTTTACAGTAAAATATTTATAAATATTTAATAAAGCTCTTAATATTTCATAGCAAAAATTATTGTATTCACGTGAACTCATAATCTAATATGAACTCATGTGAACATGCACATCTGTCCTCGTCCTTATCTTCTTATACTGTTATTATCCAAAGTTAGATAATGTATAATGGATTAGGGAATCGTAATATCCTCTGGCACGATATTGAATATGCAGTTTTTGATTTTTGCTTTTATTCAATCTCTATGATTGGGTGCACTTAGCGAGAGTTGTAATAGGCCCCCATATTCCCTTTTCTTTATCCTTTTTTTGTTTGATTGTTTTTCCTTTTTCCTCACTAACAGTATTATCCAATAAGAACTAACAATTTATAAATATAGAGAAAGTTAGATGAAGTGAAACAAGAATGACAATCTCGCTCTTCACTTCAATACTTCTCTATTCTTTTTTCTTTTTAACCCTCTGTGAAAAATTGACAACAAAAATAAAGGAGGGATTGATGGTCTCGAATTCAAAAAGCACTACTTTTATCCTTACCACCAAAGGAGAGATGTATTGTTTTCTTTCACGTATTAAATCGTTACTCAGCACCATAACTTCATATCCTTACCATTAAAGGATGTGATGCAGCGGATAGAGCTACTTTTACCTTAATCAGAAATCTCAGGTTTAAACTTTATTATGAAAAAATTCTTGATAAGGAGTCTTCCTCATCCGAATATAATTTAGGCGTTGAATGATATTTCTTTCGGCTCATTCGGGTTTAGGCGTTGAATTCATAGGCCCAGATTCAAATGTGGTCCAGAAGATTCTCCTGAGCCATTTAGCAGTCCTTTGAGTGTGTACTCGAGGCAGGGTATCAAGGCCCAAGACATCAGCTTATTCAAAACCCAAAATAGGAATAATATGTCCAACAAAAAAAGAAGGAACGCCCACCGTGGGGCTCGAACCCACGACCACAAGGTTAAGAGCCTTGCGCTCTACCAACTGAGCTAGACGGGCTTGTTGTGCACACATCTTATCATTTTTTATAAGTTTTGTTTTATCTCATGAATGAAAACTCCTTTTAACCACTATTGTTAGCTTTAACTTGCTCTAAAAACCTCTCCTTTGGTCGAAGGGAATTGTGTTAATGAAGATAGGACACGGGGTTAAGGGCTTTGCGGCTAAACTAGAGGAGCATATTTGAAATTTTTTTATTTACTTTTACTGCTTATACTAGCCGATTTTTTCCCTACAAGAGCAGACTCATTCATCATTAATATTCGTAAAAATTACTAAAGTTCTCAAAAATCCTTACAAACTCTTTAAAATTAAAGAAAACCATAAATATCTAAATGATTTCTTAAAAGTTCTATAAAATAAATCTTGCTCTTGGAAGTCACATGTATTTAAATACTTAATTTTTCTTTTTCCCTAATTTCGATATGTAAGGATTATAGCGCGCTAAATCCTACCGAATAATAGTTGGTTTATGACGACTTGAGTTATGTTCTTCTACTTATATATTATTAAGACTTAAATTCAAATGATAACAATTGACTTATGAAACAATATAACAGTTAACCGTGCCCTATTGTACTTTGATGTATGTAGTAGACGTCCACATAACCCATAACTTCTTAATGGTAAAAGTAAATAGAAGAGGATGTAAAAAAGTGAAGTCAACTAATGGGCGTGATAATTAGCCCAACACTTGAATAAAAAATTCCTTGTTATAGCAAAAGAAAAATAACAAAGTTAACACTATTTTTCACTGAATATTAATAAGGATAGTGTAGTCGCCAAACTTTTCATAACAAAAGATATTCATTTTCATGATAAAAACTATGAAAAATATAATTTAAAAACAAGAACAATTATAAAATTTGCGCGAGACTCACAAAATTAACAAGAAAAGAATCTTTTTTACCTCATTTGACACTTATAGATTGGTGTTATGTGTTGTAGATAGTTAACAGATATCAAATGAAAAGAACAAATTTTGAATGAGAAAAAGGATTTTTTCAATTGGAAAATGGTATGAAAGTAAGAAGAATTGCTTAATTCGATTCATTGTCCAATTTTGTAAAGTGAATGAAAGAGGGAGAGAAGGATGAAATACATTGAACATTTAATAATTGCTGGAAGCTCGAAGGAGCAAACATTGAATGGACATTCTAAAGACAGTATGTACATTTGGGAGAAAGTATCGGAAGATGAAAGCAACTTAAGGGTGTGTTTGGTATAACGAAAAATATTTTTCGTAAAAAATATTTTCAAAAGAATATTTTCTTGAAAAATAAGTAGTAATCTTATTCATTTTCCGGTGTTTGGTACGCAATAAAGAAAATAACTTCTCAAGAGTATTCATAAATAATTTAGATACAATAAACTTGAAGCTATAATCTTTCGGACCAACAACCTTCCAAACCCACAAATTTCATAAACTTCCGAACTGCTAAACTTTGCAAAATTTTCGAATCCGTAAACTTTGTAATTTCTAAACTTGTAAACTTTCAAACACATAAATCTCCAAACTCATAACTATGAAACTTGTAAAATTTCAAACTTGTAAACCGAAAGATGGAAAAACTAAAACTGAAAATACATAATTATTTTTTCCGGGGGGGAGGTCTGCAGAAAAACGAAAATCAGAAATTTGAAATTACAAAAAAAAGGTAAAAAAAAAACTTATTTTGTGCGTGGCGGAGGGGGGGGGGAGAGGTTGGCGGGGTTGAGGATGAGTGGTACAGAAGAACAAAAAACAAAAATTTGAAATTACATTTAGCGAGGTGAGGGGGTGGGTTTGGTGGGGTAGATGGTGACGGAAAAAAAAAAGTCTTTTTGGAGAGGAGGTGGGTGGGTAGGCGTGGGTAGAGTTAGTTGGGTGGGTGTGAGATGAGTTGGTGATGGTGGGGAAGGTTGAGAAGGAGTTTTGGAAAATGTTTTCCCTTCTCTTGATAAGGAAAATATTTTCCTCCAATTGGAAAAAAATGAGTTCATAAGGAAAAAATATTTCCAAAATATTTAAGTCAACCAAATATGAGGAAATTAAAAAATATTTTCCTTCGTAACAAACACACCTAAGAGTTTTGAATAGGCTGCATTAAGTAGTACAAATTTATTATTTATTAGTGTTTATATAATTTATAGTTTGTTATGAAACAATAAAAGAAGAAGAACAATAAGAGAAAGAGAGAGAGAATTCGTATTGATTGAGATGAATTACAATGAAATATAACCCCTCTATTTATAGGTGAAAAATGACTTAGCCACCAAGTAACAAACCCTAAAATCTCTCTAAAATATAGACATTCATCTTAAATAAAATTCTATCTATAACATGGTTAAAATAGTCCTTCATCTTTTATAGACATTTTGGTAATTCAACTTTTATATTTGGAGCTTCCTACTTTTAGTATAAAATATGAAATATGATGGTCTGCTTGACCTAAAACCTTAACATAGGGACTTTATCCCAACTTCTTGTTGGAAAAGAGGCCAGATGAAACGATTGGCATAAAGAATTGACAACCGTTTCATGTGACATTCTTATTTCTGTTTCAAAAAGAGTAAAAACCCTTCTTTTTTTTTTTAAATAATTAAGAACAATTTAATTTTAAACTTCTCATTTTATCTCAAATGACATGACTTTATAGCAACAAAAATGCCATGTCATGTTTAAGACCATGACTTTCAAAAAGTTTTTCTTTTCTAAACTCCATGCCGACCAAACATTTTCACATAAGATGATTAAACATAGAGAGTACATATTTAGATTGGCCCAACATCCAATATTCCAACAGAACAACGTTGCGGAGGCTCTGGCCTAGTAAGTATTTGCTTGTTCAATACTGTTCAAGACACATAATGTAGCACGACCTTCAGGCAGTATACTGTTGCTTCGGTTTGGTCTGCAACATAACTTGTCAAGTGTAACTTTCTCCTGCATCCGAAACGATAACAATGATAAAATTACTATTGACATATAATTTCTACCAGATACATGCCATGTTCCAATGATTTACCTCAGCATTATCTAAGTCGTAGCGAACGACAAAGATGCACGTGCATTCTCTATTATCGTGTAATTTCTTTTGGATCTCCACAACTTGCGCATCACCATATACCGCGAGATATTCATCTTCCTGTGAATTTAAAACATAACATTACAAAATGATCATAACTCTTGGAGCCTTGCCTGTCCAGATACCATGCTTAATTGTGACTTTGTTGTTGCACTGGTACACCGAAACCATTTTTGGAAAGCGGAAATTTCATGATTTCTATGGTGCTTTTTTTTTTTTAAAAAAAAAAAACAGGAGTTTTTATTCTTAACTAAAGCTGGAGAAATGAAATGATACCCTGAAGCACATCAAGGGATCTCCAACATTCACCCTGTCACATTCTGAGGGCTTTAAGGGAACGGAACGTTCACGTACTCTCTTTTTAACATTCACCCATTCATCTTCTTCATGACCAAAGCCAGCAAATCTTACACGAACTTCCTGCATAACGAAATACTTCATATATGTCAGACTATAAGCGACAAATCTTTGTCTGACGTAAAATTCTGTTGATATGACGCTGATTGTTGCACCTTAATACGGAGCCCCTTCCATTACATATATTGTTTTGGTAAATGCATTTCGACTTAAAAATATATGCTGGGTGACAAGTGAGTCCACCATCAACAACATACCCAGTATATTCCCATAAATGGGGTCTGGGGAGGGTAGTGTGTACGCAGACCTTACCCCTACCTTATAAAGATAGAGAGAATGTTTCCGATAGACCCTTGGCTTAAGGAACAATGGAGATAAAGCAACAAGTAGCTTAGTAACAACAATATATTAAGTTAACAGGCGCGAATGACACAACATGTAATAGTAAAGAACCATGAATAAAATAATACAAAAATAATCCTAGTACAACTGGTAAGCCTATGAGGAACACACTACTATCTGTCAACCTACAACCCTAATCCTCGACCTCCACAACTTTCTATCGTGGGTCATATCCTCGGTAAGCTGGAGCGATGACATGTCCTGCCTAACTACCTTTCCCCAATACTTTTTAGGCCTGCCCCTTCCCTTAGAGTCCACCATCAACATTTCGAATTCAGTTATCCATGCGTTTCTACCATTATTCCATTGTGTTCTGAGAGGTATCAAATTATTTATCTCACATGAGTGTATCTGTAATTTCACATAAAACATAAGGACTGAGGATTGGTGGTTCTAATCTATGGAGTAGGAACTTCAAAAAACAGACATTTCACTCTGGTCCATGGTAATGTAAATCTTCCCTATTTCACAGTGGTCAAGTAGAAATCTTAAATCTCTCACATACACCGTGATCACTAGACTACTAAAACTTCGAAGTAAACAAGAACAGCCGGACATAGTTAAATTTAAAATGACAGTGCACCTAGGCAAATAGGAAAACCAGAAAAACGATCACAGAGAACAAAGAGCTTACAAGCTCGCCTGTGCGAAGAACTCTGAAGTTGAGAAATGAGGCCACATCATACCTGCAAAAGACAGAGAAAAGCTACTTGGTCAGGTTCTCTAAGTTACAAAAGTAGTTCATAGAAGACAGGGGGAATATCAATTTTGCCGCAGCGCTTAAGAGCCTGGCAGAGTATAATACAGTTGCAGCATTTAATTTCACATTTAATTAGTTTAGGACTTCACTAATACTTAGCTTTCGTTGCAAGAGTCATTCTTTGTTTTCCTAAAATTCAGTACATAATCTAAGAATTGGAGAAGAAGGACAAGACAAAGAACAGAAAAGAAAAGGAGAAAAAGAACAGTTGACAGCAAATGATAGTAGCAGAAAAGAAGTCCAAAAGCAGAACTAGTAGCAGAAGAGGCACACACAGATAAGGAGAAGCAAAAGTCTTTTTGGACAAAAGAAATCAAGAAAAGCAGAGAAACAGAAGTAGAAAAAGAAGGAAGTAATGAATATCAGAATCTAGTATTACTATCGAAAAGGGGGTTCTGTTACACAGCCCATCGACCTTTACGACATTCATATAAACCTTCAGTAGAATTCTATGCTCAGAACATCATTAAGTTGCTTTGACCTAGAACGAACTCATATAATGCCTGAACTATTCAGCCACTGAATATTGCCAACTTTTGTCGTCGCACAATCCAAGGTATCAAAGATTTGCCTCTACATTATGGTATGTTCATTGACTTCAACATTTCATGGTAGAAGTTGAGCGAACAAGATAAATCAGTACTCATAATTCGTTTTGGCATTCAATTACTATGATGAGGAATGTAAATTATTATCTCGGGTAATTTCATCGACGATATCCAGCCTCAACTACGTGACAGTTTTTCACTTATTAGTAGTTTCTTATTCTTCCTGACGTAACCGAGAACGCCTCAATACTTTGTTACTACCTTCAACTTTTTAGACTCCACTCTCCAAGCTACTGGCAGCTCGGTGCACTAAGCTCCTGCTATGCGCGGGGTTTGGGGAAGGGCCGGACCACAAGGATCTATTGTACGCAGCCTTACCCTACATTTCTGCAAGAGGTTGTTTCCACTCTCCAAGCTACTGAACTCAGATATTCATAAACCAGAACAAATCATCAGAAGAGACTCGAGCTGAAACGTTTATTCAGTAAGCCCTTTTTCTAGACATAAGCCCCACGTACAACATCACCACGACATTTTATCATCTTTGGCAATCTAATAATGGTTAGTGAAGAAGGTAAGAAACCAATAGTATTGAGTCACAATCAGAAACTACAAGACTGACATCTACAAGGAGAAAATAGAAACAGATTAGGGTCTTGAATTATCAGCAACATGTAGCTCTTTTTGTCATATAGAGAAGACTACAACTGTGTTAAATGCTCACCAAGCTAAATCCTTTGCTGAAAGAGCTTCAAACGACAACTCTGCGAGCTCTGTGGCCATCTCTGCTGCAGAAACTGTAACAGAATGCACATTAGTCTAAGCTTGAGAGTAACAGAAACCAAATAGTACGACATTCAAGGCACTATATCTAAAATATCTGAGTAAGTTACTTGCTCAATCATAAGATACATCATCTTTATCATGACAATGTGCTCGTGCATAACAGAATACAAAACTGCAGAACGAGTAATCTCTATGTTAAACCATGACAAGTAAAACAGAGATAAATCAGATAAAAAATCAAGAAAAATGTCTCTAAACCACAGGATAATATCCTACTTGTATATTTTCTCTAGGTTTCACCAAGATGCTTGCAATTGTTTAAATAAAACTGTTGCGTCTGAGCAATAAAAGCAAAATGATTAGACTAAAGTTGGTAACGAGTATTTTAAAACAAAATCCGAAAGATTCGTTAAAGGGATACTCAAAAGTTGGTGAAGGAGCTCTACGTCGCCCGGGCCTAATATCTTAGTCTTACTTTAGCCATCAGTTAAGTATTCATGCAGTCAAATTTGAATTAAAACTTTTTTGTCAAACTCATAAGAAGAGAAATATTTCAACTGAATGGCAGTTAAAACAGATTAACAGGAAAAGAAGACATCAGAGTGATCTTGTGTAAGTTACATTAAGAATTTATTTTATCTTTAGTGTTTTTAGCATAATTATCTATATTTGAACAACTGAAAAGTAGTTTCTTGCATTTCATACATTGATACAAATAGAGTAAACAACATCTAATCCATTAAGTAAGGACAAAAATCAAACATCAGATATATAAAGGTCAAGGGGAAATCGTTAACCTTTGGGCTTCTGAGGCCGGTCATATGCACAATCAGGGAGTCTTGTGTACCCGCAAGTATTGTATTTTCTGGAAAGCATTAGAGCTGAAAATTTCTTTTTAGATTTTTTTTTTTTTGCTGGCCGAGGTCGAGGAACATCAGATTCTTTCTTAACAACAACGGCTTTAGCTGCTTGTGGATTTTGCTTATCCAGAAACCAGGTTTGCACCTTTAACATAGCAAAAACATACATAATAGACTTTATAAGATAATCAAGATGTCAGGGCTACCTATAAAGGGAAAATAAATATTGAGAAGATAGTTCAGAGATAAACCTGTTCCCATTTTATGAAAGATTTTCCAGTACGATAAGGTGAACAACTGCAAATTAAAAATTAGCAAACAAAAGAAAAATCATATAAAGAAGAAAATTTAACTAAACAAAGTGGAAAAAGTAGCATTTATTTTAGCCCCAAAGGGAAAGTTTACCTAAACTTTGTTGCAAGTTTTTGACAGAACTCTTGACTAATTGGTTTTTCTTTCATTCGCTTAAACAAGGTGGTCATTTTCATAGCCTGTCGAAAGTAACTGAAAATCCTCAGAATTAATGAAGCATTTGCAAATTTAATCCACATTTGGCCAGTCTTGATTTTAGTTCCCTGTATGTTACTGTTAGATAACTTTCTAAGTAAAATGTAGCAAAACAAAAAAGGAATAAAATTAGATGAGAAGTCAAAGGAATTGAAATCAAAAACCGAAAATGGCATGCACAATCAGAGAAAGGGAGAATAAGTTTGCTTAAATCAGAAAATAAGAGATTGCTAACAGTAAAGGGGAAAGCAAGAAAGTTGAATTAACCTCAGCTAATGTGAACTCAGCCAATTCTTCTTCTGTTTCCATAGCTAATTCTTCTTCTGTTTCCATGAAGTCAGCCATTTTTCCTGCCTCCTAAATGCAGAAAGAGAGAGAGAGAGTGTGCGTTTTGTTGGATTTTGTGCAGCTGACTGCCTGATAGAGAGCCAGAGTTTCAAGTTGCTTTAATAGGGAAAGAAAGAATAGATCCTCTGGGTCGCGAGTGAGTACTGGTGTACTTGTTCACCCACTAGTTATTAGCCACGTGTACATGTTATGTCGATTATTTGACCAAGTCAACGGACACATCCAAACTCTCTTGCAATTGCCTTATCGGTAGCAAATACTTATGTTTGCTACTTATATTTTATATCAAATCAAGCATTTAATTTTTAGTATTATAAATTTAAATAATAAAATTGTATATATAGCACATATATCATGTATTCATCAATTTTATATAAAATACCAAGTGAGTAAATATTTTCCAATATGCACTAACTTAATCAACGAGAATAAATCAGTTGAAATTTTTTAAGCACTAACTTCAATGGTGATCTCAAAAGTGAGTATATATATGAAAGTCTACCCAGTCAAACTCCTCCATGTATAACTGAATTATACATCTATTAACTAAATATATTGTTGGATGGGTGACTATTTAAATTAATTCCTTTAAATGTCTTAGATACTCTTTACATTCAAGCAAAGCTTAAAAGAATTTGCTTCTTTTTTTTTTTAGACGAAAGCTAATTTTTTTTAAGATTTTAATTGACTCAAACTTCAAATAATATTTATTTATATTTTCAAATATTGCAAATATGAAATTTTCATTAATTGATGATCCTTCTCTATGCACAACTTTACGAATGAAAGCTCTCAATAATATAATTAAACCTTATCATAAACTCATAAATGTTGCAAATATTTAGTTTGTATTTTCGCCTCGTTTTATTGACTTAAATACGGGTAAGAAGGTAAAATTATTTTGGCCTAATACATACTTTGCCCCCTTAACTTGTATGTGAATTCCTTTGATACGCTGCGGTATCACATGTAATAATTGAAGCAAAGTTTAGTCCAAATTAAGCATATTTCATATGTTTTCCGCTTGAGTATTTGAAGTTCATACCCACTTGCTGCTATCTATAATATCTGCTCACCATTTCATAACCACGGGCCTTTTAAATGGATCAATTAATTAATCGACATTAGGTTAGATGATTATATAATATTAATTTTATTTGTCATGCTTAGATAATTCAATGAATATAATATATTATAGTAGTTATAATTAAGTGATGTTTATATATTCAAATATATGTATTATAGTAACAAATAAATAAAGCACTCATTAAATATAAAAAAAATTGAAGATAAAGAATTTTTTTCCCCCTGCTTTATATTAATAAGATAAATATATTAATTGACAAAGGTGTAAAGATTGAAAGAAAATGAAAGAAGAAAAGACACCAAACTGTAAGACTTGAGTTGAGTATTACCCCCTTTTTTATACGAAATGATCAAATTACCCCCGAAATCCCAAGCAGGCATGTTGACCTGGTGCCTGCTTATTCCCTCTTCCATACAGTAGTAATGTGTATTATATCGTTAAATTTGAATCTAAAGAGGACAAAGCTTGTATATTGCAAAATGGACCTTACACTTTTAGGAACCTGCCAATGAATCCTCAAACAATGGTCTCTAGAGTTCCAAATGCACAAGTAATGTTGGATATCAGAAAGGCATTTGATTCTCTGAATTAAGACTTCATGAGTCAGGTCTTACTGTATTTTTTAATCCCTCAGAAAATGGTTGATCTGATCATGACTTGTGTTTTCCACAATCAGTTACTCATTATTGTTGAATGATGATCTAACTCCATTATTTCATGCTAAAACGGGGCTGAGACACGGGACCCCATATCTATTTGTCCCCGTCAGGGGCGGATTTAGGGGCGGAAGAGGGTTCATCCGAACCCCTTTCATCGAAAAATTACAGTATATATATAAGGTAAAATTTGTTTTTTACCTCTATATATTAAGTTTTGAACCTCCTTAACACAACTTAGAAGTGTAGTTTAGTGGTCAAGGGGGTTCAAAACCTTGATAAGATCATATGTTCAATTCCCCACTAGCAACAAGAAAAAGTTTTTGAACCCCCATCCTGCCTCCGCCACTGGTCCCAGCTATGAAATATCTAAATAGGTCTTAGAAACAATCTTAATTTTTTTTTCGATATTCGGTTTATCAATTGTGTATACCAAATACCTTACCAAAGTAATTCGGTATGGTTTGGTACGTTAGGTTTCGGTATCGTACCAAGTCTTGAAGGAGAAAGTGATGAATTCTAATTACTTACAAATTACATAAGTATATGAAATCAGTAATTCTAGTTCATTCTAATGCTGCTAGTTACGAAGTTCCATAGTCCTGGCAACAAACATAAATCAATTCAAGAAGTGATACCAAGAAGCAAAAAAAAAATGATTCCCGTTGCAGGGTTTGCCTTACACCGAGTTTAGGTATGAGGTACATGGTTGAAGCCCAGTAGCCTGCTAGTACATGACTAGAAAGTTAATCACAAAGGAAAAAAGAAAACTATGTAGTTTTTGAGTATTATTTAGTTTCAGCCAATATTTTTGAAGGCTGTAATTAAGCCAAATAATATGTACTACCAATTGCCTAGTTATAGGCTTATGGCAACAAAAAAAATATCCAGGAGTAAAGGTTTAGAAGACCTCTGTCCTATCCATTAGACAATGGATGCTTTTCATTCAAGTTGGAATTTCAGATTGGGAATTGATAAGTATGGCTGGGCAGTGAAGGAAGGTTTTCTTAAATATTTCGGTATACCCAAGTATCGAAAATTCAATATGGATAATCGTACTGAAGTACCAAATAAGTTATATCGAATTAATACTGATGAATCGAAAAATCGATACCGAAATACCAAATTAATTTTTGGTTCGATTTTTCAGATTTTATGTGCACCCCAAACCCCAGGCGCGCAAACATGGGAGTAATACATATTTTTTTGCTGATGACCTATTAACGTGTTGCATGGCAGTCGCAGATGAGATTTCTATTTCACTCGTGATGTAAGCATTTAAACACTTTTCTAGTGTTTCTAGACTGAAAGTCATCTGGAGAAAAGTTCATTCTACATTACAGGAGTGACACGGGAATTTAGGAATTTAAATCCCAGATAATGCAATATATGCACTTCTCTACAGGGGAGATGCCATTCAAATACTTGATTGTCCTCAAGGAAGCTTTATATTTATTAATGTCTTCCCTTAGTTGAAAAGATAATTGCAAGAGTTCAATGTTGGACCACCAAGTTCTTATCATACCGGTCATAAAAAGTGTAGTATTTGAGATGCAGACATATTGGGCCCAGGTGTTCCTATTTCCTAAGAAGATCTTGACTATGGTGAAAAATGTATAAAAAAAATTCTTGTGGACTGGTAGTAATGAATACTGAACAAGAGCTTTAGTAGCCTGGAGTACAATATGCCTGCCTAAAGCAGCATAAGGATTAAAAATATTGATTTTTTTTTTATTTGGAACAAAGCTGCAATTTGCAAGCTACTATGGGCCGTGGGTAAAAAGAAAGAAAATTATGGGTGTAATGGATCCACATCATCTATATAAAGGAATAATTCTTAGACATAAGTTTATTTTATGGATGACAGTTCATAAGAAGTTATCAACAGTGGATAGACTCCGAAACGGGGAATCCAGGTGGAGCAGGACTGTGTATTATGTAATACAACTGTAGTGAAGACATTGGAGCACCTTTCTTTTGTTGTGACTATTCAAAATATGTATGGAGCATATTGCTACACTGGCTAGTGGAGAGGAGGATGGGATGAGGAAGTCATTTGTGCATCCAAGAGAACTAATAACTCTAGAGCAAAAGCAGGTATTATTAGCTTCTAAGTGCACCAAGTATCTATCACATCTGGTCTCAAAGAAATGCAAGAAGATTCAGAAACCAACGATGAGAAAGAAGGCAACTGATGATAAAGGAAATTATAATCCAACTAAATTGACTAAACGATTACCCATTATAGCTTTAAAAATGTTGAACTTGTTATCAGTAGATAATTTCACAAGTTAAAATTAGATAGTTGGATAAAGGACAAATAAAATAGTTGTAGAGGTATGAACACTGAGATCTGGCTCGTGAGTCTAATGAGTCACTTGTACATATAGGCATACTTGGTTAAATACAATTTTTAAGTTTAACCAAAAAAATATTTATATGATTGATGAGAATCACGGTTTGTTACACAATACCGATTGCTTAGCTTCCTTCTGTACATTCTCCTCTTTTCCAACTTCATGTCATCATCTTCATCTCAATCCAGTTCTTCAATCTCTAATGTTATGGTTGCCTCTTCCTCTCTCCCAGTTTCATCCCAATTTGCAATATCTCTCTCTCAAACATCAAAAATCTTGTTCTCACTGTTTTTTATTATAATATTACATGCTATGGAAAGAACTCTTTTTACCCGTATTCAAAGATCATGGAGTTTACTGTTTTATCTATGGGAGTTATCCTTGTTCTTCACCCACTATTCTTAATGATAATGGCATCTCAACTATAAACCTATCCTTTCACCAATGGATTTAACTTGACTCTATTGTTCTTTCGTAGATTCAAGCTACTATTTCACAAGAGATTCTTCAAGCTATTATCAAACCCAACCGTACTCTAACCTCTCGTTAAGCTTGGTTTCAAATAGAACGTTTATTTCGTGATCAAGTTTCCTCTCGTACTCTCCAACTTAAAGTTCAGTTTCATAACCTTAAAAATGGTGATCTATCTATTAATAAATATGTTCATCGCCTAAAATCTATTGCAGATGCATTAACCTCTATTGGCAGTCTCATTTCTGAGACACATCTTGTCCTTCAAATCCTCTCTGGCCTGCCTTTTGAATATATTTCCGTTAGTACATCTATCTCCATTCGTGTCCCTCCTCATTCTTTTGTTGAAACTCGTTCTCTTCTTTTTTTTCATGAGTCTCAATTGGCGAGTATTTCTATTCCTCCTTCAAATCAATCAACCACAACCTCTGTTACAAAATAATAATTTTTTACTTCTCATAGTCGAGGTTATGGTAAACATTAGAATGGAGGTTGTAACTCTAGTAGTGGACGAGGTAGAGGCCGTCATCATGATCATGGATACTCAAAGCCTTTTGTTGCCGTGCCTCATCAATTCAACCCTCGACCTAGTATTGACTTGTCATGCAAAATGTGTTGACGGGTTGTAATTGTCTCTAATTTGGATGAAAGAGATAGTGAACTGTTATAAATATCAATAGTATTATTAATAGCATGACATCATCTATACAGTATTATGATTTTTTTATGGGAATTACACAAAACTGAAGCATATAAAACAAATAACCTTTTAGGGGTCGTTTGGTATGAGTTATAAGAAGGTATAGTGCTGATATAAAAATTTAATACCATCTTAATACTTCGTTTGGTTAGCAAACTAGGTATAAGTTATCTCAAGATTAAAACTAACACTGAGATAACTTATACCTTATAGAGGGTGGGGTAATTAGCGCCGGTATAATTTATACAATCTTCTTACAAATTATGCAATTGTCATATTTAATACAACATACCAAACAGTGGATAAAAAACAATCCCAACATAATTTATCCCAGCATAACTTATAGCAGTATAACTTATCCCGGCATAAGCCGTATTCAAACCAAACAACCCCTTAGTAACTATTTTGGAAATCATTAGGTTTGCGGATGAGGTGGGTTTGGGCTGGCAAATCATTTGCGTATTTGCACCTTTTCCTTTTTCCCCTTCAAGAATAATGCACTTAGCAATTCTTTGTTTTTTTTAATCCTGTAATAGAAGTAAAGGACCTGCCATAATGATCATGCTAACTTGAACCTTACACTTTATATCTGATTCATGCTCTTGTACAAGAACGATAGAGACATCGAAGTCTTAGAATCATCGTTTAACTAAATAAACATATCCAGAAACCATGTACAATTAATTAAAGGGAAAAAAAAATACAAAAGAAAATGAACTCCATGATTCCACTGTGGAATATCCACAGTCTAGTAAAAAAAATCTTCAACACTTCAAAACTTCTTATAGATATAAATCAAGAAATGGTAAATAAGCGTAAATGCTATAGCAATAATGATTTGTTGCCCAATTGAAAGGGTCTTCTCTTTTTCATGCTTAGTAGAGTACTCTTCGGTGATCTTAGCAGGAGAAAATAGTAAAGCCATGGAAATGCAGTCCTCTGTTTGACCTTGAAAAACTGGCCTTCCTATCACATGCTTGTATTGTCCCCCACTCCATGTCTAAAATAAATCAATATATTAAAATTGAAAAATAAAACAAGTAATAATTCCTATAAATGCTTTAAGATTCATATTGCAAATCCAATAAAGATTTGTTATGATTGTGTTTTCATTTAATCTAAGAAACTGATAGGACAATGTGCTTAGTGGGGACCCTTAGATGTTCGTAATTTTCTATTGAAAATGAAAGAAAGATACTATAATAACAAAAGGTTGTGAAGTGTAAATATAGGAAAATGGTTGTCTTGGTGCTGCTTGTAGGATTTCTATAACTGAAACTAGTATTATCAAATTTGATAGATTTATAGCCCAAATTGATCCAGGAGTAACTTTTTTTTTTTTTTTTCCGTTTGATACGTTATATATGAACATAAAAAAGTGATTAAATTTGTAAAAAGAATTATTAATAATTACCTGTAAGAGATCTCCAATGGTGACTATAAGGGAGTTTTTATCAGGCTGAAAAGAGACCCAGCCTTTCTTTGAATAAACATGAAACTCTGAGCAACCATTGCTAACATGCAAACACAATGAATGAGGAAACTCGGATCCTCTTATCAACATTCTAATCACATCATATTTCAAGGTGTTCATATACTCTTGATCTCCTTTTATATTTCCCTTATGCTTGTGTAGATAACAGATGGAGTTTGCTGGCAATTCTCCTAATTGCTCCTGCATCTCACCATTTTCATTGATTAATTTTCTAGGAGTAATATTCTGCTGCAGGAATTGTAGGATTCGCCCAGCTTTGTCTTCCATTTCATCCAAAAGCTTTTCCATCTTTTCACTATTGACATTAAAATTAAATAATTTTATTTGTACGATACGCCAAGGTGAATTATCAGCTAATAGAATAGAATATCTCACTTTGAAAGTCATCATCTAGCATGCAGGCGAATCATGAAAAGCAAGAATAAAATGAAAGGGAAAAAAAAAGTAGTACGTGATGCTAATGATTTTAGCGTGTGCATACAATAAACAATGTAATTAACAAAAAGATTGTCGTTACTGTAATTTGCAGCAAGTAATCAACTAAGAGGTCATGTTTGACATATCAATATATGTTCGAGTCGATAATTAATTATGCATGAATGCTTGTTTACTACTTAATCATAGACAGTTAGACAGACAACTATTATACAAAATTCGACCATATATATCAGGACAAGAAGGGTATCTATCCAGCTTCGACAATGAGAGAGATTGCATTAATCAGTGTCCTCCAACTCACCATAAAGTCATACCCCTCTATAACAACATCCTTGTATAATAACACTTTACTATAAAAATTAAGTTTTTTCGGAACCAATTTTCATGTTATGTTATAATATATGTTTTCTATAACAACACTTCGTTATAACATCAAAAAATATTCGAAACAAATGAGGTTGTTACAGAAGTTCAAGTGTATATTCCTACTTCCTAATATATAAATAGCACACTCTCTAAAACCATTTATTGTAAAAATTGTATTCATCTCTAACATAGAGGTACAATATATGGTTCCTCGGAAAATTCAAGCTAGATGCTTTTACCATGCAGACATGTGTTCTTTTTTGGGCTGTTTCGAATTATGAGTTATGTTGTTTGGATGGTTCAAAAATATTTATTATATATTATTTTTACAATTCACACTAAGTGCGGAAGTATTTTTGAAGAATTTAAGCAATTAATTGATTCCTTAAATGATCAGAATTTACGCTAAAAATGACATAAAAATTTTCATACTTGCGTCTAAATCCATTCTTACTACTACAAACGATTGACTAGTAAGTTTGTAAATTTGAGTTACCTGAAATTCGAAAATCCAATTGGCCAAACTCCCTCCATTTCCTTGTTGAAATTTTGATCACCTCTGCACCAAACGAACTCTTCACTCGTCGCTCTGTCTTCCTCTCCATGAAACTCCTCAAATCCATATGGTTTCTCCGATAACCTCATCAATTTTGCCTTTCCCTCCCGTGAAATCTCAAAGATTCCGTCACCGACGGACAAGACTGATTTGATGAGATCTCCTGAAATTCCATGATTAAGCACCTCAAAGCACCCAATCGTTGCAACCGAATCCAGAATTTTCGAAATTGATTCACTGTTTAACGACGCTAAGGACTCATAATCGAGTTTTGATGGATTGCGAATGGATTTTTGCCTGGGAAAGACTCGATCAGGAAGCCTAAGGTCTGGGACTTTGAGCGAATTTTCTAGAAATTCCGTAAGTATTTCATCGTTCGTGACGCAGGATCGCCGTCCAGAGGCGACCGGAGATGGCGGTGGTGCACGGAAGTCGATGACAGAATTCTCCGGCATTGTTTCAGGTGAAACTGCCATCTTTGTGTTCTTCTTTTTTTTCCCTTCTCACAGAATCTAAAACACACTGCTGATCAATGTGGCGAAAATGCTAGAATTATAAAAGTGAAAAAAAAGAGGAGGAAGCAGTAATGATGGGAATGTTTGGAAAGTCGCATACAATTGGAGAATCGGCATGTCCTTTCACTTTTAATATGCTCTGCTTTTTCAAATCTTAACTCTGCTTTACAGGTATGATGTGTTTCTCTTCTTCCTTGTTAAGTACCTTTTGCTACTTTGGAATTGACTACTACTATATTGCCAGCTTGACATGGACATGGACATGGCGCTTTGTCAAATTGACTGATTTTATTCTGTTGTTTTAGTGTCTTTGTGGAGTGTTTCATACTCTAGAGTTTCACGACAATTGATGCTGTTGATTCATAGACATGCACATTTAAAACATAATTTTCCTACCTTCAAATCAACGTATAGATTTCATGAGGGAATTTTCTTAGATATTACTCCCTGCGTTTCAATTTATATTTATGTGAATTTGTTTGACTTGGTATAGAGTTTAAGAAAAAATAAATTTTTTTAAAATTTATACTCCTAAATATATCAAAAAAGGGTCCAGATTATTTGTATGATTATAAATTAAAAATTTAAATTAAATTGTTTTCAAATTTAAAAAGAAATTATTCCTTTTGAAACGGACGAAAAAAAATAGGTTCCCATAATATAAAACTGAGGGAGTATAGTATCTCTTTAACATAGTAAAAGTGATGTAAAAATTTATGATTTATTCAAGTCACCAAAGGAGCACTAACTCTAACAAAAGAAATCAAAGAGGAAGGGGAAAATGTAGGAGAAGTATAGTCCAAAAACATTTATTATGGTGCTTGTACTATATATCTCGGAAGCACTATCCGGGCCTGTTAAATGATACATAATTTTTCGGGTCCATACGATTAATTCTTGAACGCATTCCAGTAAGAAGGGAAATAACTCTCGAGTAGATGGTCTTAAATTTTGTCCTTGTTTTATGAATAGCTTTAAGTTTAACAAGTATTATCTCACGCTCGTCTTATGGGTATCACTTTTAAATTTTAATCTTAAAAGTCTGCCCATTGAACACGTGGGGGTGAAAAGTTAAAGATCGCCGCAAAAAGTGTCATATTTCTGAATTTTTTTTGAGTAAGTAACTTAGCAAAGGAAATTACGGACTTCTGAGCCAATAGAGAAGTCTGGCCCATTATGAAAATTAAATGGTCTGTCGCTGAAGCTGGATTCTAGCCCAAATGCCCAAAAAGAAGTGTAAATAGCATAAGCTAGCCAGTTTTTGAACTGGTCATTTAAAAATAGCGAGTGCTTGTTAAGTTATTAAAAAATAGTCATCATTTTGCTGCAATAGATATCGGTCCAGCATAATATACTGGAGTTCAGTACACTTGTGTATGAACTTCCAGCATATTATGCTGGAACTCCAACACGCGGAAAGTTCCAGCATAATATACTGGAGATTCGAGCACCTGTGTATGGACTTTCAGCATATTATGCTGGACTGGTATACTTTGTTGGAAGTCAAGTATATTATGCTGGAGTATTTTTCGGATTTTGAACAGTGTTTTCGTTTAGATTTATCTTTACATGAAAAGTGGCTGAATTTCGATTACTTGTCAAACTGTGACTATATTTGAATAACCATTTGTAAATCTGGCTATTTTTAAATTTTCCCCCAAAAAGAATGTTCTACTAATCCCTTCTGTCTAGGGGTGAACGTTCGGATTGAATATGAAATTTTCAATTTGGATATTCGAGTTTCGGATTAAATAAATGACAATCCAAATCCAATCCAAATAAACTCAAATAGGATCAGATAATTTAAGTTCGGTTTTGAATTAATCGGTTTATATATTTCGAATTATCGACTTTGAGCCAATAAATTTTATATGTTTCTTGTTCTCGTAAAATGAACATCCAAATAAAGTATTCATGTTAAATTACCTAAAAAGTTTCTCATTTTCACTGCAATCATGCAAATACGTATTCAAGTCATGAATTTATTATCAAGCAAATACAATAAAGACATTACTAAACCCGATTAGAAGTAGCAATAGTAAAACTACGTCCAAATAGAAAGTATTCTCACAATAACTTAGTAATTAGTATTGAATATATGTGATAATAATTAATGAGTAGGGTATTTGATATATTACTATTGGCATATGAATAAAGGACTATATATAAAGTATAAAAAATTTGGATTTTCGGGTATCCACAAATATAAAGTACCAAATTCAATATCCGATTAAATCCGAAATCCAATTCTTAATTTTAAAATCCAAACCAAATATTTAAAAAATTTGAATTTTCAGTTTGGATTATGATTTGCCTAAACTATGTCCACCCCAACCGCTGTCTACCTCAAAGAGGCATGGATCTTTATTCCACTTAATAAGATTTTAAATTTGAAACGACAAATGAGTTTAAATGCTAAAATGTTAGCCAAAGTTCCATTCAAAAAGTGTCATAATAATTGAGATTAGAGGATTTCTAGTTTATGTTAGTCTCCAATCGAAACGTTTCTAGAAGTATAACAAGGTCATAACTTGTGTATAATAAGGACAATTTTACAATTATGAATACTGTATTAAGACAAGCAAACAGCGAACTATGACAAAACGAAAAGGATGTGAGAGTACTGAAGCATAGGAGTAATTTATTTTTATTTTTATTTTTTTGAGTGAGCTTGTCAAGTAAGAATCTATTTATGTCTTTATACAATAACAACACAAATGACCCAGTGAAGTTTTATTAGTAGGTTTTGGGGAGGATAGTGTATACGCAAACCTTACCCCTATTCCGATGAGATAGAGAAGTTATTTCCGGAAGACCCTCGGACCCAAAAAAGCAAAAGAAAAAATACTAAAAGCGGAAAAAAAAAAATGAAAAGACATTTATGTCTTTATCAACTTGGTATTAGTATTTGCACCACTGAGTTATATATGTTTGAGGGAGAGTAAAATGTACGGTTAAGCCGTATTTAGTAGCAAATATATATAAAAATTAATAATTTAAAATTCAATAACTTAAAAAAGTTAAAATCTGAAATTATAAGGTTCAAATTCTAGGTTTGTGCATCTGTATCTATTGATACCCAAAAACCAATAAAAATTGTCCAAACTCATTGGGAGATGAGATAATGCGTTTGCGGGACACATGACATTTTTTGTACACATTGGGATATGAAGTCAATAGTAGAAATTGGGTAATCTTCAACATTCTTTTACCTTATGATGTTCACATTTCCAAAGACCTAGTCCGAGATCCACGTAAGATGGTTTTATTCAAGTTTCATATCTGTTGAAAAACGACTTTACATCACACACGAAGTCGGCTAATTTGGTTTCTGCTACCTGAATATTGAAACTGCTACATAGTTTTCACATTTTATGCCCTATTAATTCCACCCACATTGAATTATGCATGCGTGATTAGAGTTGTTTATTATGCTAAAAGGCTATGCAATCTTTTTATTTTATTTTAGATTAGATACTTAATACTTAACTCTTTGTTTTATCAGAATCCTGAAAATGTGAAAAAAATTCGCCCAAAAATCATTCTAAATCAATTTTTTGGAACTTGAAAGTTTTTGATTTTTTCCCCCAAAACATGATCATATTTCATAAACAAACAATATTTTAATTTTTTTTTTTTGAATATATGAAGACAATATCTATGGCCAAACGATATTAGACTGTTTCTTTGTTTTTTTCCTCTCGTTTTGGTTGAAGATTATTCATTGGCTTATCATGTTAATTTATTTAGTTAAACAGTTACCAATAGTTAGCTGGCGGATGTCGTATAGTTTAACGGGTTCAACTGCATATAGTTTTGTTTTAGAAAAAGAGTGTAGATAAAATCATTAAAATTTCAATTCATACTAAGTTTTGAACCTATAACTAGAAACATGCAATTGATTTATATTTAAAATATAAACATTGAATTCATCACATTTAAATTCTGAATCCACAAAAATTGAGAACTTAAAATGGTGATTCCACTTGTCAATCACTCCAAGCGAAGCATATCACGTGTGACGTGTCAGCTTCCGGGTATAAAATAGGCCAAATGGGGCTGTCTTTTTCTGGGTCGGTATAATGGGCCAAAGCTAGCCACCATCAACAACCCAATGGGCCCACTATTTTTTCTTGGAGTTATGCAACAATTATTGTTGGGGATCAATAAAAGTCAAAAGATTTCAACCAACTTGATGGATCAATCTTCTAAGCATATCCAAGAATTTCTCCCAACTTTGAAATGTTGCAGAATTCTTCGTCGTAAATGAAGTTGATTGAACAAAAACACAAATGCTCTACGAATCATAGGATTTTTCGTTGGACCTACTTCAATTTATTAGTCACAAACGTTCTAACGAAAATAAGACAAGTTGTGACTTTGTGAGTAAAAAATGAGAGGAAAACAGAGACAATAAACCTTTAAAGAAAGTTATAGGTAAAAGTAGATTTACTGTTAGAAAATTTTGAAACTTCAACAAAGTCATAAGTTTCACATTATCTTTTCCATTTGTTGTTATTTCGAACATTCTCTTCACCAAAATGTTCGACAATGACGAAGCCGAGCTAATTCAGCAGATCGAGAAGCATATGATATGAGAGGAAAATCCTTACTTATACTCCCTTCTGCCTCATTTAATGTGACACACTGTTATTTTTAGTCCATTTCAAAAAAATTTAAAAATTATTTAAACTTTAGCATCTCAATTTTTCATCGTTCTCATAACTTGTTTCTCTTTGAAAAACCATAATACAGGCTTATTAGACAAAGAGAGGCGGGTATCTAACGACCCGTTTTGGCCTAATTCAACAAACAAAATCCAATTTGTCACCTTAATTAGGGATGACTCAGTGTCAAAGACTCAAAGTGTACAGTGTTTGTATAAAGAAGAAAAAACTTACCGACCTCTCACAAAGACTTGGAAATTATAGTTGAAAGGATTGTTACTATGTATTGCTGTAAAATAAAATAATAATAATTTTTAAATTTTAAAAATCAGTAAGAAATCTCACTAGCGTGAGATTAGCGCGATCGCGCTAGTGGAATATACTAGGCACTGTGAGAAACCTGACTAGTGCGACCACTAGCGCGAGCTGAGCGCGGGCGCGCTAGTCCAGGCGTCCTTAGTTTTTTTCTATGAAAAATAATATAAGAATAAACCGAGCCCACTGAATACACAGTGTGTCCTTAAGAAAATCATTCCCCTCAAGTACCCGAGGTGTTTGAATATATCCTCCCAAGATAGAACGATTTAACTCACCGGAGTGTTGGTACAAAAAACGCCGGTGATAAACGAACCACTCGAAGGCTGTAAAACACACTGGAATATTTTGTGCAGAAGAAGAAGAAGAAGATAAGAAAATTTAGTAAGTAAAAATTCTGGGATTCAAGGTATATTTATAGCCAATTTAGTACTGTTTCTGAAAAAATTTTGCAACCTTTCAGAACAACCATAGCCGTTGGAACAGGTGTGAATCCTTTCTAAACAGCCATAGCTTTTTTGAATAGGTATGAATATTGCGGAAAATTTAAAAACGGATTTAAAATAATCCGGGAAAGAAGCCGAAGCCGAGCAACAACGGCATGAGGCTTGCCTTCTTCTCAACTCTTTAAGAGTTAAAAGAAGAGCTTCTCTATATATACACATAGATTTTCTTTCCTTCTTCCAATGAGGGACAAAGTGCACTAATTCAAAATTTAAGTTCCCTCCATTTCTTTTCCCACCATTTTTCATTCACTCTCTTTAAGCTACACCAAACTTAAAATTAAGCTAAACTAAACTTAAAATTAAACTACACTAAACTTAAAGACCAACATTCTTAATATTCATCCCTTTCCCACTATATAATTTAATTACTTAGGTAGGTGAACAATTTTTCTCTAATCAATCATATACATATGCGGTAACTAACCGAATTAATAATACGCTGTTTTAGTGTATAAATTATGAAAGTTTTAATCCAATTTAAGAAAAGCGTGTAACTGGCTAACTGCCCTAATTTCAACAGTTGAAGTGTATCTTTCGTGGCAGAGATAGTTGCAGACAAAATATGCTTGTTCAATAGGAACATTTTGTAAGTAAAGTTGAAGCTATATATATGTATAGTTTTTGTTTGTCAGAGGAGAAAAATTGACTGTAGAAACTTTTTAAGAATCTTAACTTAGTTAGGTAATGAGATGTTATCTAACATAATTAACTAACCGAATATGAAAATATATATCAATAAAATAATTTTCTAATTACCCAAAAATTGTGTAAAAGATTAAACCCGAATCACGAATTTAACTAACCATCATTGTTTCTGGATATAGTCTAATTAATTGAAGATTCAAAGTTAAGCTGGAGGATTTGATGGTCAAAAATCATAATCGGTGAAAAAGTAGAGGTCCTTTTTCGATCACTGCATTTTTTTGTTTTTGTAGTTAGATACTAGTATCTTTCATTCGTCATTTCCGAGCAAAAATTAGTAAAAAAATAAGAAAATTAAACGTTGGAAACGTGGGGAACATCTAATATTCCATATTTGACAATTTCTCATGGTGAGCGTGAACAAATTGGTATCTTGAACTACGCAAGAGAGATTTTTTTTTGGCCCATTATTTTTTTTGTTTGAGGGTGGTGTGTAAGTCAGTTTATATGTATTTTTATTATTTTATCAGATATTTTATACCTAGCTTTTAAATTTGAACTGTAATCTTAAATGTTTGTACATACTTCATTGGCCATTAGGTCGGATCCTTTGGACCCCTTATTTGTGCCTGCATTTAGGTAAAAAGTACTCTAATAATTGTAAACTTTTGGGTCGACACTAAAATTGGAACATACATTTTAACTCAATTCTTTCGCTAAATAGATTTGTCTCTAGAAGAAATTGATAAAAATTTAGTTTCAGTAGGAAAGAGATGGAAAATTGAAAGGAATAATATATCAAGATGAAATCAAACTTCAAAGATTTGGTGATGGGCTCTTAGGTGCAACATAATATATTTACTCTTTAGGAATAGTAGGATAGAAAGTGTATGGGTCAAAATCAGATTGAGGATAGAGTCATATAGAAAAGGACGTGAAGAGCGACTCGCAAATCATTACGAGTGGCGTGGTCGACTAGTAATTGCATGAACCGAACAACCCATCGACCAGTCGTGGCCAAGGTTGAGTAGTATAGCTAGAAATAACGGCTAGTTGTGTATTGGTATCTTTAAAGAGAATATTCCGCTGAATATTCTCTCTTATTGTACTTTGGAGTTTGCTGGGAATATCCCATATAAATGCAAGGAAATAAGGGGTAAAAAGGGAGGTAATATTCCACATGATAAGAGCACTTGTAAAAGGATAAGCTCTCAGAAAAAATACAAAGAACTACTTTTAGAAAAATGCATAATATTCTCTCATATTTTTGTCATTCATCATTGTCCGAAAAAGAAATCCTTCACCCTCTTTAATATTGAGTGAATCCGCCTCTCTATTTACATTTATTGACATTTAATGTTATTTATTGCTTGATCTACTTATATACTATTACATCCAATCACATTTATTGTTAACGCTTTTATTCAACCATACCACTATTCGTGTTATCCATCTCGGATTTAAAATTAATTAATTCTAATTAGAATTGACTTGTTTAAGTAACTTATTAATTAGTTTAACTTTTGGGTCAAACAGAAAGGCTATTGTCTACGGAAAAATGGTGCGCAAAGAATTCATTAATAAGAACTAGCTTTAGATTAGGTCTGGTATTTTCCTTGTAATCAGGCCCGTTTGATTATAAATGTTGTGCTCTTTAAATGAAGGATTTTTTTCTTTCTTCTTTTGATTAAAACCATTCCCCGTCGAGGGACAGAGGCGGAGTTAGAATTTGAACCTTATGAGTTAGAAAATTATAATTCTTTTAAGTTACTGGGTTCTAAATTAATAGTTTATACATATTCATTGAAATTTTTAATAAAAATACAGAATTTGAAAAAAAGCTAATGGGTTCGGCTTCCTAAGTACAAGTTCACAATTTGTTATTTTACGTATTTCTTTTCTCTACAGAGGGATATTTTTAATCAAATTAATTTAATATTTCGAATTGAAATAAAGCTGCATGCAAATTTGATCTTGTCCTTTCAATTCTAAAAGTTTTTATTGAGCAAGTTGTCCATTTATCTTACGTATACTTGAAATAATTGATACAAGCATGCATCTAATATACAAACATGCACGTAAAAACAAGAATATTATAATCCAATGTTGGTCGAAGCGGGATAATCGTATAATATCACATAATTTCCAGGAAGCAGTGTTAGAATTATGTTGACCAGTTGAGTTGTATATAGCCACCCTCACCAACCCAATCCAGTGAAGCATTATACTGTTTTGCAAGTGGACTAAGCCTTCATGTTTGAATTCAAACCTGTCAAAACCATAAAATGATATTGGAAAAATGCTTTTTAATATAAATTGCCTTAGAATAATCTATCACAATTTCAAGACCAGCAAGTGGAAATCCATAATAAATAAAATAAGAATCACTGAAATAAAGCGTCATAAAACATATATATATATATATATATATATGTATGTAAATACTTGTATCAGATATTTATACCAATTCAATAAATACATGACATTTATCTTTGTAAATATGTTATTCACTAAATCATAGTTAATTAATATATATTTTTACCTTAAGGGGTCGTTTGGTTAGGAAATAAGTTATCCCATGATTAATTTTTTAAGAATTAGCTATCTTGGAATTAGTTATCTCATCCTCCCACAGAGATAAAAAAAAATACTACAATCCTCGGATAACCAATTTCGGGATCAGTTATAATATAATTTTACCAACCAAACATAAGATAAACTCTTATCAAATTTAGTCCCGGACTCGTACCAAACGAGCCCTAAGTAATCACATAACTATGGTGTAAACACATGACGCAGAGTTAGTTTTCACCGAAATTTACTTCCTTGAGTCCATTTCATTTGTCATTTTAGCCAAACAAATTTGGTCTAAAATACTTGTCCTTGGTTTAGGCAAAAAACATTAACATTTTCTTTCTTTAAACCCACCGTTACTACTTAAAAAGGCATAGAATCATTTATTACTTATTTAAGGAAATTTAACCAATTTTTTTTAAATAATTAATATTAATAAATAATTTTATGAACGTGTAATCTAATTATAATTACAAAACCAGCAAGTAGATAATAACAAATAAAATAACACATGGGGCGACAAAATGTCAAAGAAAAATATACAATAAAGTATCTATCACACTACTATTTGTACCCTTCGCCTTTTGAGTTTTGATTATATATAAATAGGCATGAAGTTTTCTTAGATCATAAACTCCGTCTTCACAACCAGAAGAGCGTGAGACCCTTTCAATTAGAACTGGTAGGAAAAAATCAAACACAAATTCACAAAACAAAAATTTATTTAGAATTGAGCCACCAAACCCGTGAGAAATCCCCTCTCTCCAATTCTCCATATATATATGAGTCACATACAAACATCTTTCTCTGCTCTGTTTTTCTGCATTCTTTGTTCAATTAACAATTTGTCTTGTTAATTTCTCTAATTGAGCTTTAAATTGTATTTCTAAAGCGACAAAAAAGAGAAATTAAGAGATTTTTGTGAAAATGGAGGCAAACGGGGGACCGAGAAGGCTGGGGAGTAGTAGGAGTAGTATGAGCAGAACAATGAGTCGAAGCAGAAGCAGAGCAAACTGGAATGTAGAAGACGTGTTCAATCCAATGCCGAGCAGAAGAAGCACTCGTGGCGAAGAAGATGAAGAAGCTCTCACGTGGGCTGCGTTAGAGAAATTGCCGACTTACGATCGGTTGAGAAAAACGGTCCTTAAATCGGTCATGGAAAGTGAGAATAATCAGGGCACTAAAAAAGTTGTTCATAAGGAAGTTGATGTTCGGAATCTGGGATTGAATGAGCGACAAGAGTTCATTGATCGATTTTTCAGGGTTGCTGAGGAAGATAATGAAAAGTTCCTGAGAAAGTTCAGAAATCGAATTGACAAGTAAGTTTCGGCACGGACTAAAAATGAAAAAACCTCTTAATTTTTCACTACTTTACATGAAATTTTGCACTGCCGCTCCTTTGATGGTAATTCCTGCAATGGAAATAAGCGAGACGTTGCTTTGTTCCTACCTATGCATAATTAAATTTACTTCTATATCCTCCTTTTATCTTGGGGAGTAATCAAGACTGATAATCTCTAGTCATTACAGATTTAGATATTAATATTAAATACTAGCTATTTATCTAGGTAAGTTCATTAGAATGAAGGAGAAGAAGTTTGGATTATTAAAAGAGTAAGAACTATGCTACTAATGAATCGATTATGATTGTGATCGGTGGCGGAAGCACGTGGTGGCAAGTGGGTTTAACTGAACCCGCTTCATTGAAAAATAATATTGTGTATATATATAAATTAGGATTATATTAAAACTGCATAAATTTTGTATAAATATTTTATTTGAATCCACTTGACAATTGCTATTTTACGACTAAAGTTATATGCTTCTAAGATTGAACCTGGTTATAAAAAATCTTGGGTCCGCCTCTAATTGTGATGGTAGAACTGTAGGCAAGAGAGGGATGTTTAATTTTCATTTTGATGAAAAATTATCTTTTTACTTCTTTTGTGGGGTGGGATGGGTTGGTGAAGTTATCTTTGTTATAGAAGTGTCTTCGGTTTAATTATAAGGACGAGTCAAATCTCCGACGACTACAAATCATGTCACACATTTTAATTTATTGATCGGTTCTTCCGTATGCATTGCATCATAATATATGCAACTTGCGCTAACCAACCCCTTCCTTTTGTTTTTCTAACTCAAGTAAAGGGAATATGCTTTAAAAACCTAACAAACCCAAAACCAGTATTGTTGAACCCATCTATCCCCAAATAACCAATATTTTGAACAGCTGTATCCACAAATAAACATACATTTTTTATTTTATTTTTGTTTTTGCTTATAAGTTAAATAATATTGGACTATGATAAGTTTTAATTGAAGCGACATAAGTATTAAGAATTTATATAGTCGAATTGGATTTGCTGGTGAGGATTGAGACATTTGTTGGTTTGTTGTTTGTGGTTGTTTTGCAAACTTAACGCAGATCACACTTGCCGCTAGTCGATCGACTTATCTTTTATGTTCAAAAAAAAAAAAAAACAAAGGAAAAGACGAAAAGTTAATTAGAAACGGTGATCATGTCGTGCAGCTTTTGTTTTAGGAATCAAAGAAGGCATGTACGATTACGAACCATTTACCTCCAACTATATCAAAAGTCAATGCAGCTAATAATGCCTATTAATGCCGATTGCCGAATACGTTATCTCCACCCTTACGCGTATGGTGACAAAGCATCAAGAAAAAAGGATCTTCGTTCGACTGGGGTCCTCGTATATAATATTAAAAGAATGCACTAACTTATAGTATACAATTAAAATTTGTATTACACTAAATTTGTATGTTTAACTTGTTCTAGCAGGTAATTTGTCTTATTTTTTATATCACTATGTTCATTTTTGGGCGATTAAATCTAAATATTGTTTAGAGTATGAAAATTCTTTTATACTGTTCATGCGTTAAACTCGTATTAAAATCGGTAAACTTCTAGATTTACTTAAAGTTAATTGCATATATGATTGTGTGGTTGCAGGGTTGGGATTACACTTCCTACGGTAGAAGTTCGGTACGAGCATTTAACTATAGAGGCAGATTGCTATATCGGCGACAGAGCTCTTCCTACGCTGCCTAATGCTGCTAGAAATATTGCTGAATCAGCTTTGAGTTTTGTTGGAATTAATTTGGCAGAGAAAACAAAACTTACCATCCTCAAAGATGCTTCTGGAATAATCAAGCCCTCTAGGTAATTAATTCTGATTAATGTTGTCGTTAGTTTTCGTACTATTAACCTCATATGCTTTTAATTGTTAGCAGCATGCCACTGATTATAGTATTACAAAGTAGGAGTATAAATTACTGAGTACTTTTTCTTGTCATATAACTCTATATTTGAAGTTCCCATGCCAGTTTTTTTTCTTCTTTTTTTCTTGAAAAGCCAAACAAGATAGACTGATAGAGTATGTTAATTTACTTTATGAAAATGAGAAGCATCCAATTGTCAAAGGGTACGTACATCCAATGCTGACTTTTTTTTTGTAAAAATGTGTAAACACAATCTCCACAGGATGACCCTTTTATTAGGTCCACCATCTTCTGGGAAAACGACCCTTCTGCTGGCTTTGGCTGGAAAATTAGACCCTACCTTAAAGGTCAGTTACTTCTAATCATGCTTATAATTAATTAGTTATTTGCTGCCTTCCCATTTCAGACTATTATTTTATTGTAAAATGTGAACATTAAACAAGCATGTTAATTATATGAAATGAAATTATAAAACAGGTTAGAGGAGAAATCACTTACAACGGGCACGGGTTAAAGGAATTTGTACCACAGAAAACGTCGGCATACATTAGTCAAAATGATGTTCACGTTGCTGAAATGACTGTTAAAGAAACTCTTGATTTCTCTGCTAGATGCCAAGGGGTCGGCTCTCGATATGGTATAACTTCTCGATCCCAAGCAAATTGGGTCGGTTATTTGAATCTTAATTACTGTTTGTGTCGCTCCATTTAAACTTTGTTCTGTCAATATTATACAAAATAAAAATAAAAATAATAAGTACTATAGGTTTTTTCTATATTTTGTGAGGGTATATGTACTTGTTTTTTCTTACAAAAAAATATATGTAAATTGTTAGAACTGCTGACGGAGCTTGCAAGGAGAGAAAGGGATGCTGGAATCTTCCCGGAGGCTGAAATCGATCTTTTCATGAAGGTAACCGAAAACGACTTTGTAAATATGACACATTTTCATGACCTAAGAAATTAAACTGTTTTTCTAGTATTTTCTGAATCCCTTACGTGATGTCACAACAATATACTAACGTTGTGGTGTTTCTTTCAATGTTGTAATTTAGGCAACTGCTATGGAGGGAGTTGAAAGCAGCCTTATCACTGATTACACACTCAGGGTAAGTGAGACTAAGACCCTACCATTTCTCTCAATTTTTTTGTTTTCTTTTTTAACTTTATGTTTCATTAAGCAATAAAAAAAGAGGGAATTTGGCTTTTACTTACAACTTGTAATCGACTTTTGAAAAATATTAGGTTTTGATGTGTCTGAACTAACCACTTTCCTGTTTCCTCTTTTCCTCCTACCTTTTTCTTAAAAATTTCGTTGCTTTCTGTTTTCGGGTCAAAAGTCTCCACTCACCAACTCTCTAATGTTCAGACGTTTAGTCTACCGAGCACAGCCCTTTGACGTCTTTGAGATTTGACTTCTATTTTAAAAAAAGGCTTTTTTAAAAAAAAAATTATTATTGGTTAGAAATTATTATTTCTACACAAGAAAAAATAGCTTGAATTTTTTTTTTTTGGGGGAAAAAAAGCGGTATTAGGTAAACAAACACAACGTTTGGTTGTTGAACTAAATATACCAATATTGCAGTTGGAATTGTGATGAACTAAAAAAAAATAAAAAAATGTGCAGATTTTGGGACTTGATGTGTGTCGGGACACCATTGTTGGGGATGAAATGATACGAGGCATTTCTGGTGGCCAGAAGAAGCGTGTCACTACAGGTTAAATTCTAAATTCCCTTCCCCTTACCATTTGGTTAAATAATGCGCACTAACAGTCTATAATATTTTTAGACTATCAAGATAAATTACCTTCAATAAGATTAACGAGTATCAGATTATAACAAATACGATCTAATAACTTGGAAATAAAAATTTATAATTTATTATAACAGATTAAATTATGCAGTATTAATATATATAATTTGTTTAAATAGAGGTCCTCCCATGATTATAACTAGAAATATTTGGCCATACCAAACAACACCTCACAGTCTCCCACATAAGTCTGCGCGACTTTAACGCACTTTGTTGTTGGATGACCGCCAAAATATCTCTTTCACCTAACTTAATTAATTTGACTATATTCTGAAATAAGTAGTATCTTAATTAAGACTTTGTCTCATTCAAAAGCATAAGTATTACTTTTCCTACGCGACACCTCAAAATGATAATAAATAGGAAAATTGAAAAATGTTAAAAGATTCAAGATTTAAATTTTATGGGTTCAACCTCTAAAAATTTTAGTATTGAACCTATAATATTGTTAAAGTTATGGGTTCATATCTACTATTTGTTCCTATTTTAGATAGTTTTTATATATAAATTTATGTTCCACATCGAAGTACTGGATTCAATTAAACTCGGTACTGATACGCTGGATCCGCCTCTGTTAAAGTGGAACGCTGGTCCATTATAATTTACTTGTAACGAACCTGGTAACATATTACTCCCAGTAACTGCTTAGCTTTACGTTTTAAAGAAACGTATAATAATAGA
Source organism: Nicotiana knightiana (assembly GCA_005239525.1). NCBI lineage: Eukaryota > Viridiplantae > Streptophyta > Magnoliopsida > Solanales > Solanaceae > Nicotiana > Nicotiana knightiana. The sequence continues at coordinate 88,940 of ML407720.1, read as the reverse complement.
AACTAGTAGTAAAAACTTAGTTTTTTTCATAAACTACCGATATAACTAAGAAAAAGAAATTAAAAGAACCAACATGATATTACAAAAAAGGAAACTCGTAGCAATTTGGTACAACTAGAAAGTATTTGTTAGTATCGAAAGTATTAATAGTAACTGCTACTTAAATAAATAAAACTTTATCTTTTTACAGAAAAAAACTTAAAAGAATGGTAGAGATCTAATCAAAATGACAGAAATAATATTCTTTTTAATATCATAAACACATTAATGAATAATTTATATGATTATATCTACGGAAACTGATTTTCCCCAGAAAAGGTGATAGTCATAGGAGGACCTTCGGCTATAGTAATGGGCTAATAATGTTGGGCTTGGTGCAGGTGAGATGATCGTTGGGCCGACAAAAACACTATTTATGGACGAGATATCTACTGGACTGGACAGCTCCACCACATTTCAGATAGTGAAATGCTTACAGCAGATTGTACATCTCACTGAGGCCACTGTTTTGATGTCTCTCCTTCAGCCTGCTCCTGAGACATTTGATCTCTTTGACGATATCATTCTCTTATCTGAAGGCCAGATTGTTTACCAGGGCCCACGTGAACATGTCCTCGAGTTCTTTGAAACTTGTGGTTTTAAATGTCCGGAAAGAAAGGGTACTGCTGACTTCTTGCAAGAGGTAATCATCAAATGAACCTTAAGAAGCTAATGGAACTGCATTTTAAATAACGATCTGTCAGCTCACCTGAAAGATAACATAGATAACTAACGACTCATAAATTTAAGTTGTTCGGATCCTTCAAAAATATTGTCAGATATGTGTCAGATCCTCCAAAAGTCATGTTTTTTTGGAGTATACGACACCGGTGAGGCTGCAAGCAACATAGCTCATAATAAGTGGATTAGTAACATGAAAATAAAGCAGACAACATGCTATCACAAGTTACATTACACTATTGTGTAAATACTTTTTATTCTGTAATGCATATGAGTTAAATCCCATTTTGTCACTCCAGCATAATCTAACACGTAACGTGTTGAATAGGTTACCTCAAGAAAGGACCAAGAGCAGTACTGGGCAAATAGACATAGACCATACCAGTACATTTCAGTAACTGAATTTGCGAAGAGATTCAAGCGCTTCCACGTTGGCTTACGTATAGAAAATGAGCTCTCTGTTCCCTATGACAAAACAAGAAGTCACCCAGCAGCTCTAATATTCAAGAAGTACACTGTCCCTATACTAGAGCTTGTAAAGACAAACTTTGACAAGGAATGGCTTTTGATCAAGAGAAACTCTTTTGTTTACGTTTTCAAGACCGTTCAAATCATCATCGTTGCACTCATTGGATCAACTGTGTTCTTGAGGACCAAAATGCACACTAATACTGTAGATGATGGCGCTACCTATGTTGGTGCACTCCTATTTGGAATGGTCATCAATATGTTCAACGGTTTCTCTGAACTCTCAATGATCATACAGAGGCTTCCCGTTTTCTACAAGCATAGGGACCTTCTCTTCCATCCACCTTGGGCTTTCACTTTACCAACTGTGCTCCTAAAGGTACCAATTTCTGTGTTCGAGACTATTGTGTGGATGGTCATGACATACTATACCATTGGTTATGCCCCTGAAGCTAGCAGGTAACTCAACAATCACTTCACACATTTTCTCATTGTATATATGAATCTCTAAATAGATGTCAAATACAGCTGATTAAGTTATTGCATCAATAATATAATGGATTAGCCAAAACATGCAGCGCTCTAAAATAATATGTCGTTGGTGGTTTTATCGACATATGTGCGTACCTTGGCTGAGTATACAAATTAACATTACTGATATTCTCTCTTTTTCAGGTTTTTCAAGCAATCACTGCTGACTTTTCTGATCCAACAAATGGCTGCTGGATTATTTAGGCTCACTGCAGGAGTTTGTAGGACTATGATTATTGCAAATACTGGTGGAGCACTCATGCTCCTTCTTGTGTTCCTATTGGGTGGTTTCATCCTGCCTAGAGGTTAGTTCAAGAACATTAACATGTAGAAGATAATACCATTCAACAGAATATAGCAATAGCAATGCTTTGATTCTTAAAGGCAATAAATTTTACAAATTAAAAATAAAAGATAAAATGAAAGGAGGTAATAGAATATGTACATCGGTTACGCTGACACCATTAGTCTCAGTAATAACATTCAGGAACTCCAATCTTATCTCAGTGTCCTCTTTCTGGGAGATTATTCACAAGTTTCAATCACTGAGATAGTGCTGCTTTACTTGTAACAGGCTCAATTCCAGACTGGTGGCGATGGGGCTATTGGATTTCACCTCTTTCCTATGGGTTCAATGCCTTCACTGTAAACGAAATGTTTGCTCCAAGGTGGATGAACAAATTTGTAAGTTCACTTCTACGTTCTCCTTGACTTTTACCTCTTTTGACCATATTATCAAGTGAAACATGATGCAACTCCAGAAAGGAGCACTGTGATTTTCGAAGTTCATAACCATATGCAATCCATTCACAGGCTCCAGATGGCACTACTAGATTGGGTCTGCAAGTGATGAAAAATTTTGACGTCTTTACTGAAAGACGATGGTTCTGGATTGGTGCTGCTGCTCTTCTGGGGTTCACAATTCTCTTCAACGTTCTTTTCACCTTAGTCCTTATGTATCTCAGCCGTAAGTACTCACTCCTCAAAATGTACAACAGGATATGCTATTCAGTGCATTATCTAAACCTATTAAATTTTGTCACACTATCAGCTTTAAACAAGCCACAAGCTACACTATCCAAAGAGCAGGCCAGCGATATGGAAGATGATCAAGAAGAAAGCACGGGAACCCCAAGACTTAGAATCAGCCAGTCGAAGAGAGATGATCTCCCTCGATCCTTATCTGCAGCAGATGGGAACAAGACAAGTATGATCTTTAGCCCATCAATAACAGAATCTGCTTGGGGAATATAAGTAATGCTTACAGTAATATAATTCTCTTTGCAGGAGAAATGGAAATCCGACGAATGAGCAGTCGTACCAGTTCTAGTGGCCTCTACAGAAATGAAGATGCAAATCTTGAGGCTGCAAATGGTGTCGCAGCAAAGAAAGGAATGATTCTGCCATTTACCCCTCTGGCAATGTCCTTCGACGATGTGAGCTATTTTGTTGACATGCCACCTGTAAGAGCCATATCCTTTCACTCATTTCTCAATAATTAGTGCGATAAATTATTGAATTGTAATCAGCTCAACCGTAGCTCCTCAATCTGCTTATCGGGGCGTGTTCTATGACTGAACTAGAATCTACTTGATGATTTTGTCAGGAGATGAAGGACCAAGGAGTGACAGAGGACAAACTTCAATTGCTTCGCGAAGTAACTGGTGCATTTAGGCCAGGAGTATTGACAGCATTGATGGGAGTCAGTGGAGCAGGGAAGACTACACTCATGGATGTTCTAGCAGGACGTAAGACTGGAGGCTACATCGAAGGTGACGTAAGAATATCTGGATTTCCAAAAAATCAAGAAACATTTGCTAGAGTTTCAGGATATTGTGAACAAACTGATATACACTCACCTCAAGTAACTATCCATGAGTCTTTGATATTTTCGGCTTTCCTCCGGCTCCCTAAAGAAGTCAGCAAAGAAGATAAGATGGTATGGAACGACACCTCATTATGTTATAACAGCTTTATAGTTGAATAAATACTGAAAGTTTTTCTTTTCAGGTTTTTGTGGATGAAGTAATGGATCTGGTTGAGCTAGACAATCTAAAGGATGCAATTGTAGGGCTTCCTGGAGTTACTGGTTTGTCAACGGAACAAAGAAAAAGATTGACCATTGCAGTAGAGCTTGTCGCGAATCCTTCAATTATATTCATGGATGAACCGACTTCTGGTCTTGATGCAAGAGCAGCAGCTATTGTCATGAGAACTGTAAGAAACACAGTAGACACCGGGAGAACTGTTGTCTGCACAATACATCAACCAAGTATTGATATATTTGAAGCATTTGATGAGGTAAAACACGAGATCTTCTCAACTGTCATACCACCCAGTCTGAAAAAAAAAAGCATATTAGCTCCTTAAGCCCCATTTCTCTAATATGTACTTTCTTCTCCACATCAGCTTCTTCTCATGAAAAGAGGAGGACAAGTAATCTACGCAGGTCCATTGGGTCGACATTCTCAGAAAATTATTGAATATTTTGAGGTACTTAATGATTGCTGAATTATCATTCGAATTTCTAAAGAACCACCTCAGTTTTTGCTTATAAGTTTCAACACAAAGTGTACTAATTCAATCATTTAATGCAGGCGATTCCGGGAGTTCAAAAAATTAAAGAGAAATACAATCCAGCAACCTGGATGCTAGAAGCGAGTTCAATTGGCACAGAAGCCCGACTTGGAATGGATTTTGCTGAATACTACAGATCATCAGCTTTACATCAGTAAGTCAAAATAAGTGAACTGCAAAAAGTCTTTGGCTCATTCGGAACCAAAAAAAAAGTAGTAATGATGTATGTGGTTTCATGCAGACGAAATAAGGCTCTTGTCAAAGAGTTGAGTGCACCTCCTCCTGGAGCCAAAGACCTCTATTTTACCACACAATTTTCCCAGCCAACATGGGGTCAGTTTAAATCCTGCTTATGGAAGCAATGGTGGACTTACTGGAGAAGTCCAGACTATAACCTTGTCAGATTCTTCTTTAGTCTGGCTGCAGCACTATTAATTGGGACAATTTTCTGGAATGCTGGCAGTAAAAGGTCTCTATGTCTAAATTAAAGTTAACTCAGAGGCTTCACGAGATTGTTTAACCAGACAATCTAAAAGGCGATTACTAACTCCATCTTCTGTTTTTCTGTGATACAGACAAAGTAGTGGTGATCTAATGACAGTCATCGGGGCAATGTATGCAGCTGTGCTGTTTGTTGGAATCAATAATTGTTCGACTGTACAGCCAATTGTAGCTGTCGAAAGAACCGTCTTTTATAGAGAAAGGGCTGCTGGGATGTATTCAGCTTTACCATATGCTATGGCACAGGTAAGCATCATTTAACTAAATGGTAACTCTAGCACCAGGGAAGAATAAGACAAAACTAACGCATACTAAGCATGCATATCATATATTTATGATATATTTTCTTACTCAGTCTCAATAATTGCTACATTTGGCTTGTAGGTATTTGCAGAAATACCATACATACTCGTCCAAACTACATACTATACTCTTATAGTGTATGCTATGGTGGCCTTTGAGTGGACGGCAGCTAAATTCTTCTGGTTCTATTTTGTAACCTTCTTCTCCTTCCTATACTGGACGTACTATGGAATGATGACCGTTTCCATCACACCCAACCACCAAGTGGCCGCGATCTTTGCTGCAGCTTTCTATGCACTTTTCAATCTTTTCTCCGGTTTCTTCATCCCCAGACCAGTAAGTCAATCTTCTTTACAGGCATTGAAACATATAAATAATTGAACATGACTGGGATACTAATATTTCTCATTAAAATCTCAGAGAATTCCCAAGTGGTGGATATGGTATTACTGGATCTGTCCAGTGGCATGGACTGTTTATGGTAGCATTGTGTCACAGTATGGTGATGTGGAGGATACTATCCAAGTCCCAGGAGTGTTTCCAAACCCAAGGATTAAGGACTACATTAAAGATCATTTCGGATACAATTCGGACTTCATGGCGCCAGTTGCTGTGGTTTTGGTTGGTTTTGCAGCCTTTTTCGCCTTTATGTACGCTTACGCTATTAAGACATTGAACTTCCAAACTAGATAGGTAGATATCTATAGGTACAAGGGCTTGTAAATATTGCCTGAAGCCACCTATTCTTTCAGAAAATTTCGTGGCAATTATTATGTATTATTCATAAGAGTATAACAATCTATAGAGACATCAAAAAGGTTATACACCAGTAGGATCTTTAGTATGCATTGTATTTAGGAATTTTGGAGAACTAAGGATTGTTCATTGTTATGAAACTCAAGCGTAGTCTCCTCAGAGTAGCACAAAAATGTAACTTATAATCTGCTTGCCGAGGGCAAAATGTAATTGTAAATTACCAATGCTTATAAGCAATAAGAATTCTGGTTTTTCTACTTCATGGAGTGTAATAAATATTGTTCACAGGAAGAATCGACATCCATAAAGTTTGCAATCGAATTTAAGATTACTAATATACACCCACAGTTGCCACCTTGGCTGAGCTTGGATGAAAAGGTAGAGATTAAAGAATGAAACTGCCTCAGATGAGAATTTCTTCAAAACATGAGCAGTGTAAATTAGATTGGGATAAAGATTGTATTGGGTAAAATCGGTTCATATTAAATACTCGAATAATAGAGCGATATGTGGAACCGGAGACGGGCGGAAAAGGAGGCAAGTGGAAACCAAGACGGGGACAACAACTTCGGTTGGCACCGGGCAAACCCCGAAGGGAATATTGCTAAAAAGGACAAACAAATATTTGCCACCCGATGACATTTAATGAAGAATATTCCACAGTATTAAATACACAATCCATTACAGAGAACTTTTCCATTCATATCCTATTGTTGCACATTCATCGATGCCCCCATAATTGTCATTTAATAGGGGTTGATCATAGGAACTTGTTCCCTAGGTGTAGCTTTAAATAATGTCTTCAACAACCATTGTAAGGACACGGAATTTTTGATAGACTTATGCTACACATTATTTTAAGCTCAATAATACTTTATTTTCTGTCTTGTGATATTCTCATTGTTGTCTTCGGAAGCCTTGCTCATGTCGTGCCCCCCTCTTTCCTCACCTTTCGGATCGGTCAGGGTATTCGACATTATTTGGATAACCCGTTTCCTTTTAGGAAAGGGATAAGGAATTGAAGAGTCACCACCTAACGATTTTAAAGTGCGTTAGGGCACCTACTAAAGGTTATTTACAAACACAGATTAGATAAACCAGAGATAGGGTAAAGGCTTGAAATACTTCAAGAGGAAGGTATTAGGCACCCCTCGAAGTCCACAACTGTGGTTCCTGGCCCAAACAAACTTTGTGAACAGATAGCATATAAGCAATAACCACATAGGTAAATAGATGAAGGTTTTGAGAAGATTTGCAGTCCAAGCACACATATGTGCTTGAGTTTAAAAGATTTAAAGGCTAAGCACATATACAAAATTCCGGAGGTTTTACAATCTAAGAACACATGTGTAAGGGATAGGGGAGGAGTCCTAGGTTGTTTATCCAATAGGATCACATCAGTACAATGCCTGGTAATCACTCCTCAAAAGAGGGCATACACGTTGCATTAGCGCACCAGATATCATATCCATGTCTACCCTTCCCACCCCTTAGTGGTTATTAAGCGAGTTTATTTAACGACCTCTATGCGTGCTGTTACCCGTCCCTTCTTAATGGCCCTGGAGGAATTTAGGACTTCTAAATATAGGCAGTTCTAGACAAAACCCCTAAGGTTAAAAGGATAAAATTCTAAGCGACATGCAAGAACAAATAGGACTTTACAAATAAATGAAGGAAAAAGAAGTTAAGAGGCTCAGATTTACCTCCACAGATAATACACATAAGCAGCACGTATCAAACACAAACAAGAGGCAGTTTTATTAGACAGAACCCTAAGACAGGATATCTAAGTGAATATCAATGCACATAAGTATGCAACTTTATTTATACACTCAATAGCAAGGACCTAATCAGTTTGCCTACTGATTTTAAAACCTGTTAGCCTTTAGACAGTAAACACAACCCAAGCAGTGTTCCAGCTTTTAAAGAGATTGATTACCTAAGGCTTTCCTAGGCGTGGGGTTGTGCGTAGTAATTACCAGAATTGTTAAAAATAGTTCAGAGGTTGTTTTACCTAAAAGCATGTTGTTCTAGGTGATACGGTTATGCAGATATTTTTACTAGTTTTATTAAGAGCAAGACAATTAGATGTGTCATTGTTTTTACCTTTTCGCGAGTCAGTAGTTAAACTAGGCGTGGTTAAGCAGATGTAAACGAAATCCTAGAGCAGGATATCTAATATGCACATATTAATGCAGGATGGCTAAGACATAATTTCAGGATGCACATGATTCCTAAAGCATGATTTCTAAAATGCACAAAGAGTTACAAGGTGATTGGGACATGTTTTTAATGCACAAGAGTATTAATTTTATCACTCTAGGAGAAGGATTTCTAAGTGGGAGGCACAAAACATGGATGAGATGCTGAAACAGTAGACATGAAATCCTAGGAACATTGTATCTAGTGCATGCTTGGCATGGTTTGAATGAACATACTGGTCCTAAAACATGGATTCTAATGCATATAGAAACAATGTAAACTTAAAACATGATTGCTACCCGATGATGTTAACAGAACTATATGGCTACCCTCCCAACTTCACTAGTCATCCCCAATATCTGTTTACAAATAATTATTACAGATCAGCTGAGTAAATTACATAAATAGATAAAGGAAAAGAAGAAGTTAAACTATAGGGAGCCTGAAAAACAGGCCCAGATTCCCAGAACCTCAAGTGCCCAAATGTTTCATAGCCTTTCTCATATCCGGGTGTGTCAGAGTTCCCTAAGGACCTCAAGGGATCCCGGGCAGTGCTCACATCCAGATTACATAACATAATTGAGTAAGTGCAGTGTGGAAGGGCCAACCCTAGTGCATCAGAGTTCAGAGGGATCTCACAGGAATCCCAAGGTAGTCATACGCTAGAGGGGCAGAACCTAAGGACCTAAGAGTAGAGTGAGAGTGCTGGACATAGTTTTGAAAGTGTTTAAATAGGAAAGCAGTATTTGAAATAAGGGATTCAGTTACAATATTTTTATAAAATAGGAGAGTTGTTTAGCATAAAATAATTTTGATAAGAGTGGTGGAATCAAACGAACAACAGATCAAACACAGAGCCCAAACAGGTTCAACAATACTTAAATAACAACCCTTCACGTAGGGATGATTGGGGATTGGGGACACATAATACACATATAATAAACACAAGTGTCTTACAATTAAGGGGTATCTAATAGTGTGAATAGTGAGACATGAATTCAGGAGTGCTAATTAGAACATAGTCACAGAATCAGAAGTGCTTAGGGGGGTTCATGGGATTGGGAGATGACATAGTATAGGATTTCATAGCAGCAGGGAGGACATAGAAGAACTAAACATGATTGAGCATAGCATCAGGGCAACTTAGGGTAACAAATCAATAAGGCATACCAGAACTAGGCTACTAGTACACAAGTATCAAAACAAAATTGAGTCATATTGAATCAGATTACAAGTTTATAAGAACATGCTAATCCTAAAGAGTTAAGACATAATTAGCATACTAGAAGAAACAATGATACAAAGAGGTCAATTGCATGTTGAACAACAAAACAATAGATAGAAACAGACCAGGAACATGATAAACTGAAGCAGTAAAAGAAACATATTGGTTTTGAGACTTAAATTGAAAATCAGAGCATACCAGTAAAGGGACAGTAAACACAAAGGTGAAGGAGGCAGGAGAGCACAATAGTTAGCATTGGCTTGCAGCCAACTAACTCAGAATAAAAGTAAGTGACACAGAAAGAGAGCAGAATCCTTTGAGTGTAAGAGATAGAGTTTGAACTAATGTGTTCGTGTCTTAGTGTCAATGAGAGAGAGAGAGAGCATATATAGTAGTTTGAAACTAGGTAGGATAAGGTAATAATCAAAGTCAGGGAGTGATCGGGGAATCATAATCAATCAACATAAGATCAATATAAGTACTCCCTTCAATTAAGGAGTTAACTTTGAACGGTAATAGACATGCAATAAATAAGGAAAGATACCATATGACTGGAATATAACACAATAAGGAAATAATTTCAGCACAGTACCAGTATAGAACATGTAATTGAGGCTAGGTTAAGAGGATTCTAATTAAGGAAATAACATGAGAATTAATTTGACAACATAGTCGACCATAAAATAAGGCAAGAAATAAGCTAAGGTCGGAAAATCAGCAGGGAAATCATCATAAGGGATTAGTGAAAGGTATCAATCACAGGGAATCAAGGGTTCAAATAGGAAATAGTACTGATTAGGGGGAATCAACACAAATTGCACAGAATAAACACATGATAAGCAAGGCAGAAGGCAAGAATTAGAACCCTAATAGACATGGTAAAGTAAAGATCATATAGAATCAGGGATTCAAACTAGAATATATTACTGATAAACATAAACCTCTGAGAGTTAGCGAGGTAAGCACATAATATGCAGAAATAGGCAGAATCCGAAACCCTAGTAAGTTAAACAGGGTGAAAATCACAAAAATACTCAGATTAATTGAAGCAAATTCATGAGAATCAAACATGCAAACATGTTTGAGAGAACGAATAGTAAAGATAAACTCAAAACCCAAAGACTAAACCAAGAAACTTAAGATTTTCAACATAATAAATTAGATAAAGGAAAAACTTAAACAAATCGTTTAAACACACTGAAAACCACAGAATAACACTAAAGTCAGAAGAAGAATCATTTTTTGAAAAGGGGTTAAGAAACCCTAGTTTGAAGATGAAGAGATGCTTTAGGAAAATAGGAAAATCTTTAAGAAAACAGCAAAATACCTCGGAATATACCCAGATCTATTGCAGATCTAGGAAATCCAGCGTAAAATTAGGGTTTCAGAGAGAGAACCCAAAGAGAGAGCGAGAGAGTCGGCTTAGAAACCACAAGTTCTAGCCGGAGATGGGAGGATGTTACTCAGATGGACATGGACTGCCTGAGAATGACATGAGAACCATGGGAGGTGAGTGAACCGCCTTCTGGTTCCTTTGAGGACCTCAAAGCAGCAATAACCCGGTGTGGGAAGGAGCCATGAAGGATGGGATGGTGGTGAGACCACCATAGTTACCGGCAAGTCGACGACCGGTGAAAGGTTAGGTTTAGCAGAGAGAGTTTGAGAGATGAGAGAGANTCTAGGGTTAATTAAGGAAAGGGGAGATCTGGACCGTTGATTAAAATTGATCAACGGTCCAGATTAGACAAGGGATTGGGTCGGGTAGGATAGTGTATTGGGCTTGGGGTATTTCGGCCGTTTTTAATCAGACTTGGGTCTGGTTTAATTAGGTTATAAATTAAATGGAAGTGGCTATCTGTTAAATACCCCATGTAAATTAATTAAAACAATTTATAAAAAAGTATCCGTTAATTATAAAAATAAATTTCATGCGTAGAAAATAATTAAGATGATTACTTAGTATTTTAAAAATACAAGTGATTAATTTTTTGATAAAACATGGTCAACTTTATCAGAATAGAATCTCCAGAGCCTTCAACAAGAGAGTCAAGCCAAGACAGTTCACACCGGGGCAGCTGGTAATAAAGAAGATTTTTCCACATCAAGACGAAGCCAAAGGGAAATTTTCTCCCAACTGGAAAGGTCCGTATATGGTTCACCGAGTATTGACAGGTTGAGCTCTCATACGTGCAGAAATGGACGGAGAAGTTTGGCCAAATCCAATCAATTCAGATGCAGTCAAACGATATTATGTGTAACTTTCTATGCTTTTCTTCAATAATGTGAATTGAACTACGCCTGACCTGATTCCCGTTTAATAGGGGATACGTAGGCAGCCCTATGGGTTCGGTCATAATTCAATAAAAATCTCATTTCCCCCGCAATTGGAAACTAGGGCAGAATTTTGAGGAGGACAATAAAAATTTTGAAGCAAGTTCAGTCAATCGCAGCATGTACAACAGTCAGAATCGTCAACCATCTAACTGGGGAAGAATTTTGAGGAGGACCCTCAAAATTCCGTAGCATGAGTGGTTACAATGTCTTGAACCATATCACGGTCATCGGTTCATCTAATTTTCTCAAAATATATTTTTACTATGTCTTTATAAAATCATGCACGTTTTCAAAATAAAGCTCTGTTTAGCAAACGCTACCCCGATGACGCAAACAGAATCATCATACCAAGAAGAGAGAAGCAAGTAAAGCCAGCGGAGACACGAATCAACCTCCCCCATCTGCAAAACTCACGATTTTTCTTTGGATGCAGGGACAAAGGATAGACAAGCTGCAAAGTCACAATCCTCACGACAATCGCATTATCGAAATCTGCTACCAGCTAAGAAATTCTGCTACTATCTGCTATTCATTCTACTTTCTGCATAAGACTAAACGTTGCCTTCCCTTGCATAAGGCTAAGCTCTGCCTTCATCCTGTATGAGGTTAAGCTCTACCTCCCCCATCTGCATAAGGCTAACCTCTACCTTCATTTGCATGTGACTAAGCCCTGTCCTGCATCTTGCATGAGACTAAGCTTTGTCTCCACCTTGCATGAGGTTAAGCTCTACCTCCGCATTTGCACAAGGCTGATCTCTACCTTCATTTGCATGAGACTAAGCTCTGTCTCCATACCTGCATGAGGTTAAGCTCTGCCTCCGATTTACATTCCTTTCATCGAGACTAAGCGCTGTCTCTCCAACATTATATAATTTGCTCTTCTTTCGAACTAAGCTCTGCCCTCCACTTTGCAAGACTAAGCTTTGTCTTGTTGAAATCATGTTATTGCATCATGGGCTGAAATATCGCCAACCTGTCCAAAGGCATCATAGTTCGGAGGCACCATCTTCATGGCTCTAGAACGTTATGTCATGGCTTGAGGATCACTCTCAATTTTGCATATCATTATTCAAAGGCCTCATCGTTCCGAGGCACCATCTTCATGGCCCGAGAACATCATTTCATGGCCTGCGAATCCTTCATCAAACAATCCATGGCCCAAGACATCATGGTCTGAGGACATTATCCCTAACCGTTTGAAGACAACATTCATAGTCCAACGGGAGCTTGCATCATATTTAAATTTATGCATAGTATATGTCGGTATTTCTTGTATTTGTAGGTAACCCAGCAAACGACGGCTACCCCGCAGGATCGATCCCGCTCCAGTTCCCCTAGCCATATCAAACCTAACCTCTCTCGTAGAACTGTTCATTTATTTAGCCCTAGATGTTACGTCTGTTATTGTGATGACTTCACCGATATACTTCGCCGATGAATCCGGAACTACATACGGCCTGATTCCTGTAAAACTAGGGATATGTAGGCAGCTCAGAAGCCAGGGTGCGGCCTAAATCTCTCCCAAACCATTTCGCTCGGTCAAAATTGGCCATCATGTCTTTACCCGACAAACTCTTTCATCCTTTCCGTGTAAAAAAGGGCAGCTGTTGATACCCAATTTTTCCTCAAAATATTTTTAATTTGCATATATAGCTTCAACATCATGTATCAATAGCAATTGATATTTTTCGACAATTTCCCTATATTTATATTAATCTATCCAGCATTTTATTGCTAATAAATAATTATAAAATTGCATTACAAATAATTTCAAAAGCATTTTCTAGGTTTTATTAATTATTTTTGGTCCTATTAAGACCAAATTATTTCATAATTAGCTAATTAGCACCTTTTGATTATAATTGCAATAACTTTACAATTATAGCCCAATCATACGATTTTATATTATTTCATATTGCATTCATCCTTTTCCCATCTATGAGGGCCAACTGCTCATAGCATCCTTTTATCCGTTTTGCGTCGATGCGCTCAGCTTCTTGTATGATTCTTAAGGAAGGGATATCCACTTCGGCAGGGATAACAACTTCCATACCATAAACCAGTAAATAAAGAGTTGCCCCGGTTGATGTGCGGACTGTGGTGCAGTATCCCAGTAAGGCAAATGATAATTTTTCATGCCACTGTTTGTGCTTTTCGATCATCTTTCTCAATATCTTTTTCATGTTCTTGTTGGCGGCTTCCACAACTCCATTCATCTGTGGTCTATAGGCTGTGGAATTCTTATGCTCGATTTTGAAAGTCTCGCACATGGATTTCATTAGATCACTGTTGAGATTGGAGCCGTTGTCGGTGATGATTGACTCCGGAACCCTGAACCGATAAATGATATGGCCACGGACAAAGTCTGCCACGACTTTCTTAGTCACTGCTTTGTATGATGCCGCTTCGACCCATTTGGTGAAGTAATCAATATCTACTAGGATGAACCTGTGTCCATTTGAGGTTGTGGGCTCGATTGGTCCAATAACGTATATTCCCCTATGAATGACACTTCTTCATCGGGAAAATAAATTTTGAGGGGTTCGTATTTTCCTCCCACTGGGTTCTCGACAAGATGATCTGCCAGTGCTTGCCCCTTGACCGCTTTATGAGTCACATAGACAATGTCGAACTCACTCACTAGGATTTTCCATTTGGTCAGTTTGCCAGCTGGCATGAGCTTCTGAAAGATATATTTGAAGGGATCCATCCTTGATATGAGATACATTGTGTAGGAACAGAAGTAATGCCTCAGCTTCTGGGCTACCCAGGTTAGAGCATAACATGTACGTTCTAGTAGAGAATACCGTGCTTCATGTGGAGTGAACTTATTACTCAGATAATAAATAGTCTGTTCCTTTCTTCCTGTCTCGTCGTGCTGCCCTAGAACGCAGCCAAAAGCTCCATCTAATACCGCAAGGATCTACCTGGCTCTGGCGGGACCAAGACTGGTGATGTTGACAAGTATTCCTTGATTCTTTCAAAATCTTTCTGACAATCATCGGTCCATTCGGTCACAACATCTTTCTTCAGCATCTTGAAGATTGGTTAACATATAACCGTGGACTGGGCTATGAATCGGCTGATGTAGTTAAGGCGTCCCAGGAAACTCATCACATCTTTCTTGTTATTTGGCAGTGGCAATTCTTGGATGGCTTTGAACTTTGATGGATCCAGTTCTATTCCTCGGCGGCTGACGATGAACCCAAGCAATTTCCCAGCAGGAACTCCGAACGCACACTTTGCGGGGTTTAACTTCAAGTTGTACTTTCGCAGCCTGTCGAAGAATTTTCTCAAATCTGCTGTATGGTCGGTGGCTCTCTTGGACTTGATGATGATGTCATCCACATATACCTCAATTTCTTTATGTATCATATCATGGAAGATAGTGTTCATAATTCTCATATAGGTGGGCCCAGCATTCTTTAAGCCGAATGGCATTATCTTATAACAGTAGACCCCCCACGGCATAATGAAAGCTGTTTTCTCAGTGTCTCCCTCGTCCATCCAAATCTGGTGGTAACCAGCAAAACAATCCACGAACGATTGAAGTTCATGCTTTGCACAATTGTCAATCAAGATGTGTATGTTTGGGAGAGGAAAATGATCCTTCGGACTGGCCCGATTGAGATCCTGGTAGTCGACACAAGCTTTGACCTTTCCATCTTTCTTGGGTACTGGCACGATGTTGGCTAACCATGTCGGATATTCAACTACCCTGAGAACCTTGACGTTGATTTTCTTGGTAATTTCCTCTTTGATTTTCAGACTCATATCAGGCTTGAATTTTCTGAGCTTCTGCTTTATCGGCGGGCACATTGGATTGGTTGGTAACTTGTGAGACACAATGGATGTACTTAGACCAGTCATGTCATCGTACGACCATGCAATATGTCTTCATACTCTTTCAATAATTGTGTGTATTCCACTTTCTCTGATGGCGATAGATGAATGCTGATGCGAGTTTCCTTGACAGTTTCTGAATCTCCCAGGTTGACTATCTCGGTTTCGTCCAGATTGGACTTAGGTCTATTTTCAAAATCCTCAACTTCTCTGATAATTTCATCGGGTATGGTATCTTCTTCCTCTGAATCACTGTCCTTTTGTTGCGTTGTCTCATTGCATGTCACAATCATTGGTTCATCAAGACAGGAAATAATAATGCTGTAAGATAAAATAATGAGAGAAAATGATAATAAATGAATACAGATTCGTTGAAACATAAAAGTGATTTTTGAGTGTTTTTGGAACATTGGAGATTTTATTGGAAAATGCGAAAAATGGAAAAGGCGAAAAGGAAATCATTAGCAAAAATGAAATAAACAATGCTTGTTCAGCCTTGCTAGCCCGGGATTCGTCGGGCCCTAGATGGTCTGACAGTCCAATTCTTGAGGAATGATCCCTTACTCACAGCTTGGATGGTAGGGACTTCTTCCTCCTCCTCCTCAACAATAACACAACAGTCCACGTCATCATCTTCTAGGAATAGATCCTTCAAAGCTGCTAGAGTTTCTTCTTCTTTTGACCTCCATATGATATAAGCTTGCTGGAAAGTCTGCTCCAAATATGGTATAGGCTGTTCCAATGGATAGTAGGGACCACGCCATGGTGGCGACCAATCTCCATACTCCTGCCAAGTGTATTTGTATCCCAGCCCAAAAGTGGTGCCATGGTGCTTCAACTGTATTGGTTTGGAAATCCCCTGAAGATTTTTCCCGAGTCCTCTTCTAGGCTCGTATCCACTCCAGTTCAGTATGCTTTCGATCTTACTGTTCCACCATTTGTCTTTATCCACTGCATTGACTCGTTCAATATGGTGGTAGGTTTCTCCAACCGGCCTTCTTCTACCTTCAATCACCGGGTTGGTGTGGCGACCATAGATAGGATTGCTTCCGTCTCTATGGATGATCACTTCCTAGTGGTTCCATTCAAATTTTACCACCTAATGTAATGTTGATGCTAAAGCCACGACAACATGTATCCATGGGCATCCAAACAACAGATTATAGGATGCCGATATGTCTATCACCTGAAATTCAATTTCGAACCATGTAGGTCCCATCTGCAGACAAAGACTGATTTCGTAGATGGTAGACCTTTGAGAACCGTGGAAATCCTTTACATTCATAGATCATTCTTTGATCTCGAGCAGTCCCTTGCCCAATTTCTTGAGTGTTGTCAACGGACAGATGTTGAGGCTGGATCCACCGTCGATCAGAATCCTGGTGATGAAGTAGTCCTCACATTGCACAGTGATGTGTAGTGCTTTGTTATGTCTTAGCCCTTCAGGCGGCAGCTCGTCCTCGTGGAAAGTGATCTATTGACTCTCCAGTACTTGACCTACCACGTTGGCCA
The DNA here is from genome assembly GCA_005239525.1 of Nicotiana knightiana. Taxonomy (NCBI): domain Eukaryota; kingdom Viridiplantae; phylum Streptophyta; class Magnoliopsida; order Solanales; family Solanaceae; genus Nicotiana; species Nicotiana knightiana. The sequence goes on along the minus strand of ML407720.1, from coordinate 71,968 downwards.
TTTCTCCCCTAGTTATGTTATTTGGAACATATGCTTCGTTCAACACTTTCATCAAAGCTTCCCGTGTGTCTCTGAATTCTGCAACAATGACAGAATGGATATATGGGCTGGAGTTTTGTTCAGCTGATCGATGATTGAGTATTCCCTGGCCTGCACCTTCCTCCAAAGATCATCTGGGCCTGTCTCAACGACGTGTGTCCTGTTGGAAGCATTCTTGCTAGACTCTGCCAAGTGTTCAGGTGTATAGACCCTGCCGGTCCTTGTCATCCCCTGCGCAACACCATCTTCTTCTATATTGACTTTACCTTTCCTTCTTGCTTCATCCATGTAATCCCAAGGTACAACCTTGTCGTTGAAAGGTAGCGTGGTTTACACTATCACTGTGATTGGTGCAGCTACTTTCACTTCAAATGGAATGGGTGCCTTAGCAGGCGACATAACTTCAACCTCAAACGGCAAATGTGTGTTTGCAGGTGGTTCCGTTTCAAACTTGAATGGGACTGACACAGTTACCTCGACGTCTCCGGATGGCTAATCTGGAATATGATGGGATTAAGAATAACTGCTGGCTTCTTTGGGTCATCACCTTCTATGATTAACCCGATCAACCTCTCTAGGTCCCAATCTCCTTCTATCTCTATCATATTGACACCCCTATGGTTTGGAAGTGGATTTTTGCGAACATTGGGAGCAACTTCTTTTTCTTGGATGACCTTTTTATCGATCATAGGCTGGATCTTATCCTTCATTAAGCGATATTCATAAATTGTATGCCCCTTCATGCCAGAATGGTATGCACATGTATTGTTTGGATTGACTCATTGGGATGGATTTTCAGGGGTTATAGCAGGGATATGAGTAACATAACCAACAACTTTTAATCTTTCATACAACTGCCTGATAGGTTCAACAATGGCAGTGTATTGTTTAGGAGGTCTGCGATCAAAGTTGGGTCGAGGTCTCGGGAAATTTTGGCTAGCAGGGGGTGATTGGAAGTGAGATGGCTGAGAGTTTTAGGTATGATAAACAGGAGCTGGTTGGGAGTATCTGGGGGAAGTAGGCTGATATGTAGACGGTGGAGATGCCTGATATGTTGGTGGAGGTGCTGACTGATAGGTGGGCGAGGATGCTTGATAGGTGAGTGGGGAAGTTCAGTATACCAACGGGGATTTGGGTCCCTGTGTAACCATTACCGTTCTTGCATCTTTCTTCTTGGATATACAACCAGACTGCAAGTCTTTGTTGGTTGCCTGTAGGTCCTCAAAGTTGGTGACCATTCCACTCTTGATACCTTCTTCAATTCTCTCACCCAGCTTGATGATGTCAGAGAATTTGCGATTTTCAATCACCATTAACCTCTCATAATACTGCGGGTCTTGTGCCCAGACGAAGAATTTATTCATTTTCTCTTCCTCTAGGGCAGGCCTGACCTTGGCTGCTTCAAATATCCTGCGAGCGGCATACTCGCGAAAAGTTTCGGTGGGCTTCTTTTTAAGGTTTTGAATGTAGAACACGTCTGGTGCATTCTCCGTATTGAACCTGAATCGATCCATGAAGTTTGATGCCATACTTACCCAATCGGACCACTTCTTAGGGTTTTGGCTTGTGTACCAAGATAAAGCATCTCATGTGAGGCTCCTCATGAACAATTTCATGCGAATCTTCTCGTCTCTTCCTACTCCAACCAATTTATCACAATAGGTCCTCAGATGGACCCTGGGATCACCTGTACCATCGAACATTTCGAACTTAGGAGGTTTGTAACCCTCCGGTAGTTCAACATCGGGCTGTATGCAAAGATCTTCGTAGTTCAACCCTTCGACTCCCTTGCTTCCTTCAACGCCCTGAACTCGACTAGTCAGCTTCTTGAGTTCCTCGGCCAAATTCTTAATGAGCATATCCTTCTCATTGGATTCAGGTGTGTAAGCAATGTGTTGGGTGGAGTGAGGTAGAGTCTCCACGTATATGGGGTTGTTCTGATGACCTGGTGTTTGACCATAGAGGTGGTCACTTGTGGAGTCTTGTGGTTCAGGGATAATAAGCGGGGTATTTATTGGAGCGTGGAAAGTGTTGTGCTAGTGCTGTGGTGGGATAATTTGTTTTTTCGGTGGAGTTGTATGATGATGAGTTGTGGGAGGGTTCTGTTTGTTTGGGGTTATTTTGAGGAGGTATGAGATTTTGAATGACATCTGAGAGACTGAGTGAGAAGGACAAATTTGCCAAGTTCCGAACATGCTCAAGCTCCCCTTGGAGTTTCAACAACCTTTGCTCGAGTTGTGACATAGCATCATTCTGAACCTGAGTACCTTGATTGTCAAGACCTTTTGTTCATTCCGCTGGCGTTGTGTTTTCCTGTCTGATGTTGCCCAAATCTTCCATTTTGCCTTTGCCTTTTCCTTTAAGTGGACTAGGGGGAGGAGGAGGTGGAGGGCCCCTGGATCTTGTGTGATATGATGATGATGCCATAGTGCACGAACCAACCTTTGGGGAGGGGAATAATCAAAAGAGAAACAAAAAATAAAAATAAAAGGTAGACAAGTCAGTGAGGATCATGAGAAAATATTGTAGTATTTAAACACATAGTGCAGGAATAAAAGTGTGTCCTATTTTGGGATCCTTGTTGTGCCAGAGGTAGGCCTAGCGACAAGTTGATTTTGCAGAACTTAGATGCAAAGATGCCTCCTTTTATTAATGTATAATAGACGAGTCCAAAACGACACTAATATAATGAGTAGGAAATAAAGTCACTAATGGCACTTGGCCTTATTACATTGGTAAAAGCAATGAAAAGGAAACCTAGTCTACTTAGTCCCCGAAGGACCTTCCCCAGACTTGGTTTTCTTGGTTCTGTCAATCAAGTTCCCCAGTTCGTGCATGCCCAACAACAAGTATACCTTTGCTAGATGCCCTCCTTCGTTTCCCTCAGAATTTTGGCAGTCGGCGACCCTTTTTCTTGTTTTTGCTTCTAGCTCCATCAGACGCTGCTCCAAATATTCCAACTTTTCACCAGATTTGAAGGCCCTTTCCTTCCACTCATTGATCAGTTCCATATTAGTATTGTGTTGCTCGCCTCGGACTCACGAACCCTTTTGCGTAGATTATTGTATTTCACCTGAGCCTCAGCCGCTTCGTCTATGACCCTGTTTCTGCTGATGCCTGGCTTAACTATCCCCGTTATGCTGTCTTCCAACCATGATAGGTAAAAGTGTACATGCCCTGCGTGGTATCTATCGGGCTCGATGGTGTCCTTTTCTACAATAACCTTGAGATGCCACATATGCTGAGCTTCACATTTGTACGGGATATCGTCGTCCAGAAAATCTGCCCTGTAGTGACTCATTTTGGAGACTCGTGGTATAACTGGCTTTCTACCCGCCTGTCTCATGACCCTGATGGGAACATAGGGATATATACCCCTTAAATCAATCAACACCAGGTGCAGAGAGTCCCTCTATCTGATGATGAATTCACTGGTAGGGAACCATTCGAACATCCATTGAATCTGGTCCTCGGTCAAATTATCAAAAAACTGCGCCCATTCTGTAGCATTTTCTGGTTGAGAAAACCTATGAGGGATGAAGGTCATCCTCTTAGGGTGGTGGAAGGCTATATGATCATTCCACGCCCTTCGTGGAAATTCCTGACGATATTGGCCTCTTTGGAGATGCTCCAATAACCAAACCTGTAGTAGCAGATTGCAACCCTCAAAGTGTTTGGCCCCCTTCTGGCAGTGGTCCAAGGCTCGGTATATGTCTGCTATGATCATAGGGACAGTGGTATATGTTTGCCCTTAGATCTCTTCCATTAAGGTTTTGGCTACCATAGCCAGTCTAGTGTGAATCCGGTCTCCTTTGCTTGGAAACACCATCAGACCCAGGAAGCAAACGAACACAAAAACCCTGCGGTGAATATGACCCAAGGAAGTAATAGAGAACTCGTCGTGGAAGATACAATAGGATTTTCTATGGTCGTATCATTCATAGAGATAATCAAAAGGTATGTAGGACTCTGTCAGGCACTCTAAACCATCGTTCTTCTTCAAACCCATCATTTTCAGGAACCCCCTAGCGGCACAGTTCTCCGGTACCAACAAACCTGGACTGTCCCAAGGTAATCCCGCAAAGCCCCATATCTTCTCCAAGAGGGGGGTCATTTCTATGTTGCCAAAATGGAATACAGACCTTTCTCTGTCCCAGGACATAGTGGCTGCTTCGATCAACATGTTGTTTGGTTGAATATACAGTAAAGAGGGCAAGTTCCCGAGGACCCTCTTCACATGGTCTTTGTCACTGGGCGAGAGGTCTTCCCACCAATCCAGCAATAGTGGTGGTATTCTTTGGACCATGTCGAACCTGGGGACTTCATGCCTCATTTTCTGCAAAATAGATAAGGTTATACCCTTACCCCCGCCAGACTCGACTATTTATACACTTATGATTAGCATGCATGCATTTAGTTCTCCAAATAAATGCACAGAACGTGACTGTGTCCGTTGGCAAATCCGGTGGACTTTTGGATAAGGCTGTCTTAAAGGGTTATTGTGTGGATGACACGTTAACGCGACTAGGTTTGACCATGATGCATGCACAATATAACAGAGTAAGGTTTCTATGGGGTTTTAGACTGGTACCCTCAAGCGGACAACTTGAGGGGGAAAGGCACGGAACTGTCGACTGCACCGCTGATCGACTAGTTTTACCGCAAATAAGCCTTTCCGAATTTAGGGGTGGTAGAAAATGGAAGGGTGCAAACACTCATCAATCGCTGCTATAGGATTTGTATAGGAACGAGTGGAATATGATGTTGAGCATGATTTATGCAACAATAAATGAGCAATAAAATCATGTCGTCATGTATTTGCACGTTATGAAAGCGGTAAATACAACAATTATAATTGAAAAAGCAGTTACAAAGGAAAACAAAAAGAAACATGTCAGTTTTGATTCTGAAAGGAATAAATACTTGAAATAGATTAACAATTAATGGCACATAAAGGGGGAAAGGGAAAGGTCGCAAGTATTAACAAAGTAAAGACAAGTTCACAAAGTAGTTTGAAATGGTAAGAGCCTAGATAGATCCCCAGCGGAGTCGCCATGCTGTCCCGCCCCCCTCTTTCCTCCCCTTTCGGATCGGTCATGGTATTCGACATTATTGGGACAACTCGTTTCCTTTTGGGAAAGGGATAAGGAATTTAAGAGTCACCACCTAACGATTTTAAGGTGCGTTAGGGCACCTACTAAAGGTTATTTACAAACACAGATTAAATAAACCAGAGATAGGGTAAGGGCTTGAAATTACTTCAAGGGGAAGGTATTAGGCACCCCTCGAAGTCCACAACTGTGGTTCCCAGCCCAAATAAACTTTGTGAACAGATAGCATATAAGCAATAAACACATAGGTAAATAGATGAAGGTTTTGAGAAGATTTGCAGTCCAAACACACATATGTGCTTAAGTTTAAAAGATTTAAAGGCTAAGCACATATACAAAATTCCGGAGGTTTTACAATCTAAGCACACATGTGTAAGGGATAGGGGAGGGGTCCTAGGTTTTTTATCCAATAGGATCACATCAGTATAATGCCTGGTAATCACTCCTCAGAAGAGGGGCTATACGTGGCATTAGTGCACTGGATATCATATCCATGTCTACCCTTCCCACCCCTTAGTGGTTATTAAGCGAGTTTATTTAACGACCTCTATGCGTGCTGTTACCCGTCCCTACTTAATGGCCCTAGAGGAATTTAGGACCTGTAAATATAGGCAGTTCTAGACAAAACCCCTAAGGTTAAAAGGATAAAATTCTAAGTGACAAGCAAGAACAAATAAGACTTTACAAATAAATGCAGGAAAAAGCAGTTAAGAGGCTCAGATTTACCTCCACAGGTAATGCACATAAGCAGCACATCTCAAACACAAACAAGAGGCAGTTTTATTAGATAGAACCCTAAGACAGGATATCTAAGTGAATATCAATGCACAGAAGTATGCAACTTTATTTATACTCAATAGCAAGGTCCTAATTAGTTTGCCTATTGATTTTAAAACCTAATAGCCTTTAGACAGTAAACACAACCCAAGTAGTGTTCAGCTTTTAAAGAGATTGATTACCTAAGGCTTTCCTAGGTGTGGGGTTGTGTGTAATAATTATCAGAATTGTTAAAAACAATTCAGAGGTTGTCTTACCTAAAATCATGATGTTCTAGATGATACGGTTATACATAGATTGTTACTAGTTTTATTAAGAGCAAGACAATTAGATGTGACACTGTTTCTACCTTTTCGTGACTCAGTAGTTAAATTAGGCGTGGTTAAGCATATGTAAAGAAAATCTTAGATCAGGATATCCAATATGCACATATAAATGCAGGATGGCTAAGGCATAATTTCAGGATGCACAGGATTCCTAAAGCATGATTTCTAAAATGCACAAAGAGTTACAAGATGATTGGGACATGTTTTGAATGCACATGAGTATTAATTTTATCACCCTAGGAGCAGGATTTATAAGTGTTAGGAATAAAGCATGGATGAGATGCTGAAACAGTAGACATGAAATCCTAGGAACATGGTATCTAGTGCATGTCGTGCCCCCTCTTTCCTCGCGGAGATCTAGTTTATGACATTGATTGGGACAACTCTTTCCTTTTGGGAAAGGGTTTTGTGTTTTTGCGAGTCGCCACCAAACGATTTTTAAAGGTGCATTAGGACACCAAATGGGGTTCATTTACAACTACTTCACTAACCAGAGATAGGGTAAGGGCTTCAAATTATCCTAAGGGGAAGGTGTTAGGCACCCCTCAGGATCCACAAGTGTGGTTCCCGGCCAAACAACTTTTTTATGAGTTTGTACGGCTTAGCAAGCAAGCAAATAAAGGCTCAAATAAGAGGGGATTTAAGTCTTAAACATGTAGATGTTTGAAAGAAATAGTAAAGAAGGTTAGATTTTGAAAGGATTACAATCTAATCATATAAAGGATATCCTAGGTTTATAACAATATGGATCACGTCAGTACAATACCCGGTAATCACTCCTCAAAGAGGGGCTACATGTGGTATTAGCGCACCGATCATCATATTCATATTCTACCCTTTCCCACCCCGTGAAAGTAACTTAATCGAGTGTTGGTCTCGACCTCTATTTCATGCTGTTACCCGTCCCTTCCTATTAGCCCCGGAGCAATTTAGGACTTCTATCCTATAAGGAAGGTGCTATGCAGACCCTCAGGTTTTAAAGGTAAAAATTACTAAGGCGACACATTATAAAACATATAGGACTTCAATTAAGGGGAGCATGGAAAGCAAAACAAAGGCTCAAGTATACCTCCACACATAGTACACATAAACAACATGACTCATACATAGTTAATGTCCAGATTCAGGTTCAGATCCTAAGCATGGTATCTAAGTGATAACACAAAGACAAATTTATTGCATAACTCAGAGAGGAAGTCTTAATCATGCCACCCTACTAGTTTTAAACATGCTGACAGTTGAACACTAATCACAAAGGACAGTTCTGGTTTTATTTCTTTATGGATGATTACCTAAGACTTGCCTAGGCGTGGGACAATGCTCAGTAATTACCCAGATTAATAAAGTAACTGTTTAAGTTGTTTTGCCTAAACATGTTATACTTAGGTGTTGCGTCAAATGCAAAATTATCACTAGTTGTTTAGAGACATGGTAAAACAGTTTTAGGTCCTTTTTCATGCATTGGTAATTAGGCGGAGGATGAGCCCTAAAACATGATATCTAATGCACAGATAGGGATGCAAAATGATGCATATACAAAGTCCTAAGCAGGATTTCTAAATGCACAATAATTACAACATTAAGCATGATTTCGGAAGATGCAAGAGTGGCAGTTTATTTTATTGTTGTTTACCCTAAACAGGATCTCTAAGTGTACATGGAAGCATAGATCATGATTGCAAAGTACTGGTTATTAACACATTTTAACGCAGGATTCTCTAAGTGATATGACTGTGAGATGGACATGCTGAAAACAGTAAGTATAAATCCTAGGGAACATGATCTCTAATGTATGAAATGAGTCCTAATCATGGTCTCTATTGCGTAAGTAGGAATATAAACCTAATAACATGTTTTTTACCCTTTTAATAGCTAAAGAATACAGGCCATTTGCATAAATTACATAACTGGAATAAGAAAAAGAAGAAGCTATGCTATAGGGAGCCTACTGATAGGCCCAAATCCCCAGAACGCCTCAACTGCCATTAGTTCACAGCCTTTCACATAATCCAGGTGCGCCAGAGTTCCCTAAGGATCTCAAAGGATCTCGGGCAGTGCTCACACCCAAATTTCATAGCCAAGATAGAGTAAGTGCAGTGTGGAGGGGCCAACTCTTGTGTGTCAAAGTTCAGAGGGAACTCAAGGGTCCCAAGGCAATGCTCACACAAAAGGGGCGGGACCTAGTGTCTAAGAGTATAGTGGAAGTGTTTGACATAGTTTTGAAGTAATTTGAATATGAGTAGTTTGAAATAAGTTTTGGAGAACAACAGATTTTGCTTTTAGTGAAAAATAGTTTGAAAGGGAAAAGGGTAAGACAATCTACAACTTAGAACCATATCAGCATGCATAGTGCAAGGAAGAAGTCACAAATAAGGAAGGCAGAAATTGGGGACAAGTAGTTCATATGTGAAAGCATATATGCACACAGGTTAACACCAGATAAGTACTACAGAACTTAAATAGTCATAGAAATAGTCTATCATAACGGGTTCATGCCAGGAGCTTAACAACATTAGATTAAGGGGCGCTAAACAGAGTTACACATTAGGTCCAGGGGAAGGGTCTAGGATTACATAGTAACTAGGGGTCATGAATACATGCCTATAGTGTTAGGAATCAGGGGTAAGGCAGAATTGTAGTGGAAACATGTAAGAGATAGAGCAATATACATGCTGAACAAGGAGGGAAAAGGGAAATCACATAGACATAACAGACATGCTAATTGCAAGGTAAACAGCAGAACCACAAGTAGAAACATAAGAGAAACAAAAGGAATCGTAAGACAAACAGAAACATATTATTTTGGATGCTGTAAACTTAAACTGAAAACATATCAGTTGGGTGAAAGAATGAGTGCAAAGTGGAGACCAATAAAGTGAAGAAAAATAGAGCAGCAGTGTGTAGAGCAAAATAACAGTATAATCACTCAGTCTTGGCTTTCAGCCGACTGAGTAACAAGTAAACAACAAGAGACACATGAGAGTATGTGTGTGTAAGAGTGTTCAGAACAGTGTATTGTTCGTGTCTTTGTTAAGGAGAGAGTAGAGATATTTATAGTTTAAGACAGGCGGAACAATAAGGTAAAAATAACAGTTTCAGCAGTAATTATGGGAGTAAGCAGTCAATTAGAATCAAAATTGGTAAAAGACTTCCTTTGATTAAGGAGCCATACTCAAACATAATAAGAGTGACAAATAAGGAAAAGAATTATGTAAAGATGATTTTAACACAATAAGGAAGTAGTATAAGTATGTTATAGGTATATCACATGTAAGTAAGGCTAAGTTCAGAATTCTATTTTAAGGAAAATATATGTGAGTTAATTTGACAGCAAAATCATTTATGGAAATAAGGTAAGACATAATTTATATTCTGGAAATCAGTAAGGAAACCCTCGAGTGAGGTTCTAATTACAGGAAATCAATATCAATCAAGGAGAATATCACACATTAGCGGGATAGGCATGATACAAACAAAGAGAAACGGTAAATTAGTACGTCTTAATTAAGGAAATACTCAAAATCAGTAGAGAATATTATGCAAAATCAGTGAAGTATCAATCATAGAGGTTCAGGGATTCACAAATAGAAAAGATAGCACTGATTTGTCACAACATTATGAGAATAAGTGCAATAAACATATAATGGACAACAATTAGAACCATAGGAAGACTAGTAAGGTAAAATCATATAGAAGTTAGGGATTCGTATAGAACACAGTACGAATCACAACATAAACATGATATAAGCAAAAGTAATTGAATCCAGAAACCCTAATAGGCAAACATGGGGTAAAATCTCAAAATCAAGAAGTATTCACGAGAACACAGTAAACATAATAGAACAGGTAAACATACTATCGCAAACAAACTTGGAACCACAGATTGAAACCGCGAACTTCAGGGTTTTTAACAAAAATGAATCAGACAAGATGGGGAAAACTCACATAATGTTTAAACACGGTAAAATCATAAAATAATTCTGAGAAACCAGAAAAAGAACAATTTTGAAAGGGATTTTGAAAACCCTAATTCGAAAACTGAAAAATAGTTTAGGGACCTGAAGAATCTTTAAAGAAAACATGGAATGAACTCATGATAGGTATAGATTTGTTATAGATCTAAAAGAATAGGAAGATTTAAAGAACTAGGGTTTCGAAGAGAACCCAGAAAATATAAGAAAGCCTTAAAATGTTACTGGCTTTAACCCAAAGGTTATAGATCTTACTCAGACGGTCAGAGGTGGCCGGAAATGGCATGAGAAACCATGGGGCGAGTGAACCCCCTTCTGGCTTCTCTGAGGGCCTCAAGGCAGTGATACCCGGCGTAGGAAGGAGAGTCATGAGGTTGGGAGAGTGGTGAGACCACCATAAAGACCGGCAAGGCAACGACCGGTGAGAACCATGGCGATTCTAGCAGAGAGAATTTGAGAGAGATGACAAAAGAGGACGGCGGAGTGTAACGAGAGAGTGAGAGGGGGAAATGATGGTTTGGGGTAGGTCGTTTAGGGTTAATTAAGGTAAGGATAATCTGAGCTGTTGATCAAAATTGATCAACATTTTAGATTAAAACACAAGGTTGGGTCGGGTGATTTTAATGGATTGGGACTAGTTATTGGGTTAATTTAATTGGGGTTGGGGCCAGATTTAATTAGACTAAAATTAGAACAAAATTGGCTATTTGTTAAATACCCGATTAAATAGATACATAATTAATAAAAATAGCTAATAATTACATAAAATAAAATTAATGCTAAATAGGTGAAATTAAGGTAATTGAATAATATTAAAAAATATAAAATAACTAACTATTGAATTAAAACTGTATAAAATGTATAATTAGGCTATAATTGCAAAATTGTTGTAATTATAGCCAAATAATGCCAAATTGACTAATTTGTGAAATAATTAAATCCTAATAGGATTAAAATGATATATTGAGCTAGGAAATATTTTGAAATTATTTATAATATGATTTATGAATAATTATTGAATATAAAGTACTGAATAAATTTAGAAAATAAATTGATAATAATGTGGAAAATTGTGGAAAAATACCAGTTATTATAATAAGTGATTTTGAAGATATATGTGCAAATTTAAAAATAATTTGAGAAAAAATTGGGTATCAACGGCTGCCCCTCTTTATCCGGGAAGGATGAAAGAGTTGTCGGGTAAAGACATGATGGCCAATTTTGACCGAGCAAAGCGGCTTGAAGAGATTTAGGCCGCACCCTGATTTTTGAGTTGCCTACATATCCCTGGTTTTACAGGAATCAGGCCATGTGTAGTTTAGGAGTCATCGACGAAGTATGCCGATGAAGTTTTGCAAGAACGAACGCAACATAAAGGGTTGGACGAATAAACGGTTTACGGGAATGGTTAGGAGAACTGGAGAGGGGCCACTCCTGCTAGGATGACCGTTGCTTGTCGGATTACCTGCAAATAATCAATACAAGCATATATTGTGTGTAATTTAAACATGATGCAATTTCCCGTCAGACTATGAATGTTGTCTTTGAATGGTTAAGGATAACGTCCTCAGACCATGATGTCCTGGGCCATGGATTGCTTGATGCAGGATTCGCAGGCCATGAAATGATGTTCTCGGGCCATGAGGATGGTGCCTCCAAATCATGACGCCTTTGAATAATGATATGCAAAATTGAGAGAGATCCTTAGGCCATGACATGATGTTCTCGGGCCATGAAAATGTGCCTCCGAACGGTGACGCCTTTGGATAAGTTGGCGATATTTCAACCCATGAAGAATGTAGTAGTATGATGCTGACAAGACAGAGCTCAGTCTTGCGAATTGAAGGGCAGAGCTTAACCCGTAGAAAAATAAAAATAAATAGTGCTTGAGATAGCATTCGAAGAAAAAGTAAATTGGAGGCAGAGCTTAGCCTCGAAAGGCAGAAAAGTAGCCTTATGCAAGTGGAAGGCAGAATGGTAGCCTATGCAAAAACTTGCAGATGGAGACATCGTTTAGTCTCAGAAGGCAGAATGGTAGCCTTATGCAGATGTAATGCAGAATAGTAGCCTTATGCAATGCAGATGGAGGTAGAGCTTAACCTCGGAAGGCAGAATAGTAGCCTTATGCAATGCAGATGGAGGTAGAGCTTAACCTCGGAAGGCAGAATAGTAGCCTTATGTAGATGAAAGGCAGAATAGTAGCCTTATGCAATGCAGATGGAGGTAGAGCAGATGGAAGGAAGAATAGTAGCCTTATGCAATGAAGATGGAGGTAGAGCTTAACCTCGGAAGGCAGAATAGTAGCCTTATGCAAGAAATAAAATGACAAATGATAGTAGAGTTTCTTAGCTGATAGCAGGTTGTGGTAGTGCGATTAGTGTGAGCATTGTGACTACAGAACATTATTTGTATAGGCTGATAGCAAATGTCGCCAAGTGTAACGGTTTGAGAATCGTATTTTGAACAAACGTTTGTCCCCTGGGTGGACAGTTTGTTTAGGGATTTTGCAACCTTAGTGCCTGCATCCAAAGAAAAATCGTGAGTTTTGTAAGGGAAAGGTTAGTTTGTATCCCCCTGACTTTGTTTGACTTGTTCGTCTTGATCTGATGATACTGTCTGTATTATTAGGGTAGCGTTGCTAAACAAAGCAGTTCAAAAAAAACATGCATGATTTTGTAAAAGCATAATGTATAATTAAAAAAGTAATTTTGGGATGAACCGACGACCGTGACACGGCTCGGGACATTACAACCTCTCCTGCTACGGAATTTTGAGGGTCCTCCTCAAAATTCTTCCCCAGTTTGATGGGTTGACGTTTCTGACTGCTGCTCATGCGGCGATCGGCTGAACTTGCTTCAAAATTTTGAGGGTCCTCCTCAAAATTCTGCCCCAGTTTCCAATTGCGGGGAAAAATGAGATTTTTATTGAATTGTGACAGAACCCATAGGGCTGCCTACGTATCCCCTCTTAAACGGGAATCAGGTCAGACTTAGTTCAATTTACATCATCATTGAGAAAGCATAAGATAACACATAGTAGCATTTGACTGCATCTGAATAGATTGGCTTTGGCTAGACTTCTCCGTCCATTTCTACGAGTATAAGTGCTCCTCCTGTCAGTACCCGGTGAACCATATACGGACTCTGCCAGTTGGGAGAGAACTTACATTTGGCTTCGTCTTGATGTGGAAAGATCTTCTTCAGCACCAACTGCCCTGGTGTGAACTATATCGGCTTGACTTTCTTGTTGAAGGCTCTGGACATTCTGTTCTGATAGAGTTGACCATGACAGACTGCATTCATTCTCTTTTTGTCTATGAGGGCTAGTTGCTCATAACAACTCTTTACCCGTTCTGCGTCGCTGAGCTTAGCTTCTTGTATAATTCTTAGAGATGGAATCTCAACTTTGGCAGGAATAACATCCTCAGTACCATAAACTGGCATATAGGGAGTTGCCCTTGTTGAGGTGCGAACTGTGGTGCGATATCCCAATAAGGCAAGTGATAACTTCTCGTGCCACTACTTGTGCCTTTCTATCATCTTTCTTAGTATCTTCTTGATATTTTGTTGGCGACTTCTACAACTCCATTCATCTGAGGTCTGTAAGTTGTGGAATTCTTGTGTTTGATCTTGAAATCCTCGCACATAGCTTTCATCAGGTCACTATTGAGATTGGAACCATTGTCGGTGATGATTGACTCAGGAATCCCGAATCGACAAACAATACAGTCGCGGACAAAGTCTGCCATGACTTTCTTAGTCACTGCTTTGTAGGATGCTGCTTCGACCCATTTGGTGAAATAATCGATGGCTACCAGAATGAACCTGTGTCCGTTGGAGGCGGCATGCTCGATTGGTCCAATAACGTCCATGCCCCAGGCGGCGAACGACCATGGTGAGCTTGTTGCGTTGAGCTTTTTTGGAGGTATCTTTATCATATCTGCGTGTATCTGACAACGGTGGCATTTCCGGACATACTGGATGCAGTCCGTTTCCATAGTCATCCAAAAGTAACCAGCTCAAAGTATCTTCTTTGCCAGAACAAAACCGTTCATATGCGGGCCACAGGTCCCAGCATGAATCTCCTCTAGTTGTTTTGATGCTTTTTTTGCGTTGACACACCTTAATAACCCCAAATCAGGAGTCCTCCTATACACGATTCCTCCGCTGTGAAAGAAATTGTTGGATAGTCTTCGAAGTGTGCGTTTCTGAGTGGGATTCGCAAGCTCCAGGTAATCTCCTTTCGCCAAATACTCTTTGATGTCATGAAACCAAGGATTTCCGTCTACTTCCTCTTCAACATGGGCACAATAAGCTGGTTGATTATGGATCTTTATGGGAATAGGATCAATGAAATTCTTGTCCGGGTGTTGGATCATTGAGGACAAAGTAGCCAATGCATCGGAGAACTCATTCTGGATTATGGGGGCATGCCGAAATTCTGTCTTTGTGAACCTCTTTCTTAACTCTTGTACGTGGTGCAGATACGAAAGTATTTTGGAGTTCTTGGTACCCACTCTCCTTGTACCTAATGTTCCAGCAAATCTGAGTCACCAATCACTAACAACTCCTTGACGTTCATGTCAATGGCCATATTGAGCCCTAAGATACAGGCTTCATATTCTGCCATATTGTTGGTGCAGGGGAATCTGAGTTTGGAAGATATCGGATAATGCTGACTGATTTCAGATATTAGGAATGCTCCAATGCCAATTCCCTTGAAGTTTTCCGCTCCATCGAAGAACATTCTCCAACCTTCATAGGATTCTGCAATGTCTTCTCCTATGAATGATACGTCTTCATCAGGAAAATACATTTTTAGAGGTTTATATCCTCCGTCTATAGGGTTCTCAGCAAGATGGTGTACCGGTGCTTTCCCTTTGACCGCTTTCTGAGTCACATAGATAATATCGAACTCACTCAACAGGATTTTCCACTTGGCTAGCTTGCCCGTGGGCATGGGCTTCTGAAAGATGTACTTCAATGGATCCATCCTCGATATGAGATATGTTGTGTAGGCACAAAAGTAATGCCTCATCTTCTAGGCTACCCAAGTCAAAGCACAACAAGTGCGTTCCAATAAAGAATATCTGGTCTCGTACGGAGTGAACTTCTTGCTGAAACAAATGGCTTGCTCCTTTCTTCCTGTTTCATCGTGCTGCCCCAAAACGCAGCCGAAAGCTATATCTAACACTGCAAGGTAGAGTAATAGAGGTCTACCTGGCTCAGGCGGTACCAAGACTGGTGGTGTTGATAGGTATGCCTTGATTTTGTTGAAAGCATTTTGACAATCATCGGTCCACTTTGTTGCGGAGTCCTTCTTAGCATCTTGAAGATCGGCTCACAGATAACTGTAGACTGTGCTATGAATTGACTGATGTAATTAAGTCTCCCCAAGAAACTCATCACATCTTTCTTGTTCCTTGGCGGTGGTAGTTCTTGAATGACTTTGACCTTTGACGGATCCAATTCTATCCCTCAGTGGCTGACAATGAACCCGAGCAACTTTCCAGCAGGAACCCCGAATGCACACTTCGCGGGGTTCAGCTTCAGATTGTATCTCCGCAACCTTTTGAAGAATTTCCTCAAATCTTCCATGTGGTCAGTGGATTTCCTAGACTTGATAATAACATCATCCACGTATGCCTCGATCTCCTTATGAATCATGTCGTGGAAAATGGTTGTTATAGACCTCATGTAGGTGGACCCTGCATTCTTCAGGCCGAATGGCATCATCTTGTAACAGTACACTCCCCATGGTGTAAGAAAAGCCATTTTCTCAGCATCTTCCTCATCCATCCAGATCTGATGATAACCAGCGAAGCAATCCACGAATGATTGTAATTCATGCTTGGCACAATTGTCAATCAGGATATGTATATTTGGCAAAAGGAAGTCGTCTTTCGGACTAGCCTAGTTGAGATCCCGGTAGTCGACACAAATTCTGACCTTCCCATCCTTCTTTGGTACTGGCACAATGTTGGCTAAACATTCGGGTACTCAACTACCCTGAGAACCTTGGTATTGATATGCTTGGTGAATTCTTCTTTGATTTTCAAACTCATGTCGGGTTTGAACTTCCTGAGCTTTTCTTTTACTGGTGGACACATTGGATTGGTTGGAAATTTGTGAGCCACAATAGACGTACTTAGACCAGTCATGTCGTCATACGACCAGGCGAATACGTCCTCATACTCCTTTAGAAATTCTGCGTATTCTTTCTTTTCTGACGGCGACAAATGAATGTTGATTCGTGTTTCCTTGATGTTTTCTGAATCTCCCAGGTTGATGATTTCGGTCTCGTCCAGGTTGGACTTAGGTCTGTTTTCAAAATTCTCAACTTCTTTGACAACCTCTTCAGGTAGGTCATCTTTTTCTGAATCTACGTCCGTTTGTTGCGTTGTCTCGTTGCATGTCACAGTCACCGGTTCATCAAGACAGGTAATAGTAATGCTGTATAGGTAAAGCAATGAGAGAAAAATGATAGCAATAAATATTGATTCATAAGAAAAAATTTAAAAAATTCTTTTGATAAACTAAACGATTGTTTTGAACATTGAAGATCTTATTGTAGGAATTAAAACGCAAAAAAGGAAATCATTTTGTAAAGAAAATAGTGAATAATGCTTGTTTTAGCCTTGCTACCCCGAGGCTCGTCGGGCTTTGGTTGTCCTGACAGTCCAATTCTTGAGGTACGTCCCTCTGATCACAACGTGTATAGAAGCGCCTTCCTCCCCCTCCTCCTTGAAAATAACACAGCAATCCATATCACTATCCTCCAGAAACAAGTTCCTCATTACTGCAAGTGCTTCTTCTTTGTCTGATCCATAAATAACGTCGGCCTGTTGGAAGGTCTTCTCCAGATGCGGTATTGGTTGCTCCAAAGAGTAATAGGGATCGTGCCATGGTGGCGACCATTGTTTGAATTCTTCCCAAGTGTATTCGTACCCCAAATCGAAAGTGGCGTCGTGCTTCTTGAGTTTGATAGGTTTGGAGATCCCCTGAAGGTTCTTGCCGAGCCCTTTACCTAGCTTGTACCCTCTCCAATTCATCATACTTGTGATCTTTCTATCCCACCATTTGTCTTTGTCGATAGTGTTGACCCGTTCAATGTGGTGGTAAGTTTCTCCACCCAGCTTCTTTCTTCTTTGCAATCACCGAAATAGTCTAGCGATTGTAAATAGGGTTGCTACCGTCACCATGAATAATCACCTCTTAGTGGTTCCCCTCGAACTTCACTTCCTGATGTAGCATTGATGCTATGGCCCCGGCAGCATGGATCCAGGGTCGTCCCAATAATAGATTGTAGGACGCTGGCACATCTATCACTTGGAAGTCCACCTCGAACCAGGTTGGCCCCATTTGCAGGCATATGCTGATCTCACCAATGGTGGAACTCTGAGATCTATCGAAGGCCTTCACGTTGATCGCTCCATCCTTTATCTCATGCAGCCCTTTACCTAATTTCTTGAGCGTTATCAACGGGAAAATGTTAAGACTGGATCCCCCATCGATCAGGATTCTGGTGATGAAATAATCTTCGCATTGCACAGTTATATGCAGTGCTTTGCTACGGCCCAGCACTTCAGGAGGCAGCTCATCCTCATGGAAAGTGATCTTGTGATTCTCCAACACTTGGCCAACCATATTAGCCATTTTTGCACTAGTGATGTTGTTTGGCACATAGACTTCGTTCAACACCTTCAATAAAGCATTCCTATGCGTCTCGGAATTCTGCAGCAAAGAGAGGATGGATATTTGCGCTGACGTTTTGTTCAACTAGTCGATGGCCGAATAATCCTTGGCCTGTACTTTGCTCCAAAGGTCATCCGGACCTGTCTCGATAATGGGAGGCCGATTGGAAGCCTGCCTGCTGGATTCAGCCAGATATTCAGGGGTATAGACTCTACCAGTTCTTGTCATACCCTGCGTTGTAACAACTTCTTCAGTCTTGACTTTTCCTTTCCTTCTCGCCTCGATTGTATAGTCCCATAGTACAACATCTGTATAGAAAGGTGGTGCGGGTCAATATCGCTACCGTGATTGGCGCAACTACCCTCACTAATGGAACATGTGCCTCAGGTGGCAAGACTGCAACCTCAAATGGTGCGGGTGCATTTTCCGGATACACGAACTCAACTTCAATCGATACTGGTGTCTTTGTAGGTGACGCTGCTTCAAACTCAAGAGGCATGGACATATTTACCTCAACATCCTCAGACTATTGAATCTGGACTATGATCGGGTTGAGAGTGATTGCAAGTTTCTTTGGATCATCGCCTTCTGCGATCAACCCGATTGATCCCTCGGGGTCCCAATCATCTTCTATTTCAATCAAGTGGATGCCTCCACCCTTATGGTCCGGAAGAGGATTGTTGCGGACGTTTGAAGCGGATTCCTTTGCCATGATGACCTTGTTGTCAATCAGGGTTTGTATCTTGTCCTTCAAAGAGCAACACTCATCGATGGTGTGCCCCTTCATGCCGGAGTGGTATGCACATGACTTGTTTGTTGGGGTTGCAGCAGGGATGGGGTGACATAACCAACAGCTTTGAGCTTCTCATACAGCTGGTAGATGGGTTTAGCGATAGCAGTATAGTATTTTGGAGGTCTGCGATCAAAATTAGGACGAGGTCTAGGGAAGTTTTGGCGGGTAGGGGGTGATTGGTAATGAGATGGTTGGGAATTGCAAGTGTAGTAGACAGGAGCGGGTTGTGAATATATGGGTGAAGCAGGTTGATATGTCGGTGGTGGAGGTGATTGATAAGTTGGTGGTGGATCTTGGTATGAGGGTGCTTGGTAATTTGGGGTGGGTTGATATGTGAGTGGAGGTGTTGGGTAAGTTTGGTATTTGAGTGGGGATTTGGTTCTTTGTACAACCATCACGGCTCCCACGTCTCTTTTCTTAGACACACCACCAGACGGCAAAGCCTTTTTTGTAGCTTGCAAGGCTTCAAAAATTTGTAACCATACCGCTCTTGATACTTCCTCAATCCTTTCACCTAATTTGATAATGTCGGAGAACTTGCGGTTTTCAATCATCATCAACCGTTCATAGTACTGCGGGTCCTAGGCCCGGACAAAGAACTTGTTCATCTGCTCCTCTTCTAAGGTAGGTCTGACCTTAGCAGCTTTGGACCTGCAACGAGTAGCATACTCGCGAAATGTCTCTGTGGGCTTCTTTTTCAAATTCTGAATATAGGACACGTCTAGTGCATTTTATGTGTTGAACCTGAATCTGTCCATAAAGTCAGATGCCATGCTTACCCGATTCAACCATTTCTTGGGATCTTGGCTGATGTACCAAGACAATGCATCTCCTTTCAAGTTCCTCATGAACAGCTTCATGCAGATCCTTTCATCTTTCCCTACTTCAACCAGCTTGTCACAATAAGTTCTCAGGTGGACCCTTGGATCACCTGTACCATCAAACATTTCAAACTTAGGAGGTTTATATCCCTCGGGCAGTTCGACATCGGGTTGTATACAGAGGTCTTTATAGTTCAACCCTTCGACTCCCTTGATTCCCTCGACGCCTTGAACCCGACTGGTAAGCTTCCTAAGTTCCTCGGCCAAGTTCTTGATAAGCAGGTCCTTTTCATCAGACTCAGGTGTATATGTGATAGGGGGAGTGGAGTGTGGCATGGTCTCCACGTAGATGGGATTGTTATGGTGTCCTGGATCATGAGTGTGGAAATGGTCATTTATGGAGTTCTAAGGTTTTGGGATAAGCAGTGGGGTGTTGTTTGGAGTATGGCAGGCATTGCAGTGTGCTGGGAGAGTTTGGTTCTTTGGTGAGGTGGTGTGATGATGAGTTGTGGGATGATTTTGCTACTTTGGGATGTTTTGAAGAGGTGTAGGATTCTGGATGTTGATGCCTGAGACGTTTAGGGAGAATGACAGGTTTGCCAGATTTCGAACTTGATCAAGCTCTTCTTGGAACTTTAACAAATTCATTCTAGCTGCGACACAGTTTCATTATGAAACCGAATACCCTGGCCATCAGTGACCTCTACCCGTTCAACCACATTCTCATTTCTGTAGTTGCCTGAATCTTCCATTTTCTTTTTGCCTTTGTTCTTGCCTTTAGGAGGACTAAGAAGAGGAGAGGGTGGAGGGCCCTGGATCTTGTAAGATATGATGATGATGCCAGAGTGCACGAACTAACCTTTGGGGAGGGGAATAAATAAAGAAAGAGGAAAACAAAAACAAAAGTAGCCAAGTCAGTGAGGATTATGAAAAGTATTGCGGTATTTAAACACATAGTGCGGGAATGAAAAGTGCGTCCTAGTTTGGGGACCTCTTTGTGCCTGAGGTAGGCTTAATGACAAATTTATTTGGAGAACTTAAGATGACAAATGCCTCATTTTATTGATAAGAAAATAGACGAACCCCAAAATGACACTAAATAAACAGGAAGTAAAGGTCACTAATGGCCATTGGACTTATTACATTGATAAGTAAAAGAAATACATTCCTAGCTACTTGGTCCCAAAAGGACCTTCCCCAAACTCGGCATTCTTGCTTCACTCGTACAGCTCCCCCAACTCGCGAAGCCCCAGCAACAGGTATGCTCTAGCTAGATTCCCTCCGTCAGTCCCTCCAGCCTTCTAATAGTCTTCAATCCTTTTGAGAATTTTTTTCTCCAGCTCCCCTATGCCTTGCTCCAAATACCTTAACCTCTTGTTGGTGCTGATAACCATATCCTTCCGTTCCTCGATCAGTTTCTTGTTAGACTCATGTATTTTGTGGTGCTCATCCTCACACTCACGGATCCTCTTGCGCAGTTGGTTGTTTTTGACTTGTGCCTCGGCCTTTTCATCTATAACCCTGTGGCCTCGAACAAACCTGGCTTGCTCAGACCACCCCAATTTTCTGCCAACCAACCAGGATAGAAAGGGGTACAACCGGCATGGTATCTGTCTGGATCGATGGTGTCCTTCTCCATTATAATCTTGTTGTGCCACATGTACTGGGCTTGGCACTTGTGAGGACTATCGTCATTTTGGAAGTCAGCTCGAAGATGGCTCATCTTGTCGACTCTGGGTATGACTTGCTTCCTACCCGCTCGCCTCATAACTCGAAGAGGGAAGTAAGGATATGTTCCTCTTAGACCAATTAGTATTAGGAATGGTGCATCTCTGGAACGGGCGATGAACTCCTCTGTCGGAAACCACTCGAACATCCAATGTAACTGTTCTTCAGTCAGATTACCAAAGAGCTCGACCCATCCTTTGGCATTCTCAAGCTGAGCAAACATGTCGTGGATATAATTCATTCGCTTTGGATGGTGAAAAGCGATGTGGTCATGCCAAACTCTTTGATGGACTTCTTGTCGGTACTCTCCCTTTTGGAGATGTTCCATGAGCCAAAGCTGAAGTAGTAGATTGCAGCCTTCAAAATGTCTTGCCCCTCGTTGGCACTTTTCAAGGCTCAATATATGTCTGCAATGATCACAGGCACAATACTGAAGTTTTTCCCATCAGTTCCTTCCATTACTGTCTTGGTTACCATGGCCAATCTAGTGTGGATTCTCTCCTTCTTTATTGGAAACACGATCAGACCCAAGAAGCAAAACATGAAGGCGAATACTCTACGGTGGATGTGTCCTAAGGATGTGATGGAAAACTCGTTGTGGTAGGTACGATATGATTTGATGTGACCGTACCTCTCGTAAAAGTATTCAAAAGGGATGTATGACTTCTTTAAGCATACCAGTTCTACATTCTTCTTCAGACCCATCATTTTGAGGAAACTTTTTCCTGTGCGGTTTTCAGGCATTAGCAACCCCGGGGTTTCCCATACTAAGCCAGCCAGTCCTCCTATTTCCTCCTGCAAAGGTGTCATTTCAATGCCCCCAAAGCGGAACACAGATCTTTCACAATCCCAGAACAGGGTAGCAACCTCTATTATCATGTTGTTAGGTTGGATTTCTAGGAGAGATGGTAGATTGACCAAGTATTTCCTGACGAGAGTTTTGTCACTAGAATGTAAATCTTCCCAAAAACTTAGCAATATTGGAGGGATATTGGAGACCATGCCGAATCTGGGGACTTCGTGCCTCATTTTTCTGCAAGGCAAACAAGGTTAGGCCCTTACCCCCACCAGACTCGACTATTTAACACCAACAATTAGCATAAAGCATTTAGTTCTCCAAATAAATGCACAGAACATGATAATGTCCATTTGGGTTTAGGGAAACCCAGTGGACTTTTGGATAAGTCAATCTTAAAAGCTATCGTGCGGACCACACTTTATCCTGGCTAGGTTTGACCATGATGCATGAAACAACATAACGGAGTAAGGTTTCTATGAGGTTTTAGACTGGTACCCTCGAGCGGACAACTCAAGGGGGAAAGGTACGGAATCGTAGACTGCACCGTTGATGGACTAGGTTTACCGCTAGTAAGCCTTTCCGAATTTAGGGGGTAATAATATAGGAAGAGCGCAACCACTCACCAAGCGTTGCTATAGTATTTTGTTTGGCACGAGTGGATTATGAATGTTGAGCATGATTATGCAATTATAAATAAACATTAAAAACATGTTGGCATGTATTTGCATGTTATGGAAAGTAGTAAATACAACAGTTTATAATTTAAAAGCGGTTACAAAGGAAGGAAACAAAAAGAGCATGTCGGTTACTTTTGAAAAATAAATGCTTAAATAAATAGACAAGTAATTGCACATAAAAAAGGGAAAGGGAAAGGTCTCAAGTATTTACAAAGTAAAGAAAAGTTCACAAAGCCGTTTGAAATGGTAAAAGCCTAGACAGAAATCCCCAGCAGAGTCGCCATGCTGTCGCGCCCCCTCTTTCCTCACGGAGATCGGGTTTATGACATTCGGTTGGGACAACTCTTTCCTTTTGGGAAAGGGGTTTGTGTTTTCTTAGAGTCGCCACCTAACGATTTTTAAAGGTGCGTTAGGACACCAAATAGGGTTCATTTACAACTACGTTGCTAACCAGAGATAGGGTAAGGGCTTGAAATTATCCTAAGGGGAAGGTGTTAGGCACCCCTCAGGATCCACAAGTGTGGTTCCCGGCCAAACAACTTTTGTGAATTTGTACGGCTTAGCAAGCAAGCAAATAAAGGCTCAAATAAGAGGGGATTTAAGTCTTAAACATGCAGATGTTTGAAAGAAATAGTAAAGAAGGTTAGATTTTGAAAGAATTACAATCTAAGCATATAAAGGATATCCTAGGTTTATAACAATATGGATCACATCAGTACAATACCCGGTAATCACTCCTCAAAGAGGGGCTACACGTGGTATTAGCGCACCGGTCATCATATCCATATTTTACCCTTTCCCACCCCGTAAAAGTAACTAAATTGAGTGTTGGTCTCGACCTCTATTGCATGTTGTTAACCGTCCCTTCCTATTAGTCCCGGAGGAATTTAGGACTTCTATCCTATAAGGGAGGTGCTATGCAGACCCTCAGATTTTAAAGGTAAAAATTACTAAGGCGACATATAATAAAACATATAGGACTTCAATTAAGGGGAGCATGGAAAGCAAATAAAAGGCTCAAGTATACCTCCACACATAGTACACATAAACAACATGATTCATACACAGTTAAGGTCCATATTCAGGTTCAGATCCTAAGCATGGTATCTAAGTGATAACACAAAGACAAATTTATTGCATAACTCAGAGATGAAGTCTTAATCAGGCTTGCCTACTGGTTTTAAACATGCTAAAAGTTGAACACTAATCACAAAGGACAATTCTAGTTTTATTTCTTTATGGATGATTACCTAAGACTTGCCTAGACATGGGACAATGCTCAGTAATTACCCAGATTAATAAAGAAACTGTTTGAGTTGTTTTGCCTGAACATGCTGTACTTAGGTGATGCGTCAAATGCAAAATTATCACTAGTTGTTTATAGACATGGTAAAACAGTTTAGGTCCTTTTTCATGCATTGGTAATTAGGCGGAGAATGAGACCTAAAATATGATATCTAATGCACAGATAGG
This sequence comes from Nicotiana knightiana, assembly GCA_005239525.1. NCBI lineage: Eukaryota > Viridiplantae > Streptophyta > Magnoliopsida > Solanales > Solanaceae > Nicotiana > Nicotiana knightiana. Next base: position 47,759 of record ML407720.1, on the reverse strand, counting down.
GATGCAAAATGATGCATATACAAAGTCCTAAGCAGGATTTCTAAATGCACAATAATTACATCATTAAGCATGATTTCGGAAGATGCAAGAGTGGCAGTTTATTTTAGTGTTGTTTACCCTAAACAGGATCTCTAAGTGTACATGGCATCATAGAGCATGATTGCAAAGTACTAGTTATAAACACATTTTAACGCATGATTCTCTAAGTGATATGACAGTGAGATGGACATGCTGAAAATAGTAAGTATAAATCCTAGGGAACATGATCTCTAATGCATGAAATGAGTCCTAAGCATGGTCACTATTGCGCAAGTAGGAATATAAACCTTATAACATGTTTTCTACCCTTTTAATAGCTAAAGCAACATAGTCACCCTTTCCCTTTCTACTATCCATCCCCAGAGTAGTTTACAAGTAGTTATTACAGGCCATTTGCATAAATTACATAACTGGAATAAGAAAAAGAAGATGTTATGCTATAGGGATCCTACTGATAGGCCCAAAATCCCTAGAATGCCTCAAATTCCATTAGTTCATAGCTTTTCACATAATCCAGGTGCGCCAGAGTTCCCTAAGGATCTCAAAGGATCCCGGGCAGTGCTCACACCCATATTTCATAGCCAAGATAGAGTAAGTGCAGTGTGGAGGGGCCAACTCTAGTGTGTCAAAGTTCAGAGGAGCTCAAGGGTCCCAAGGCAATTCTCACACAAGAGGGGCAAAACCTAGTGTCTAAGAGTATAGTGGAAGTGCTTGACATAGTTTTGAAGCAGTTTGAAAATGAGTAGTTTGAAATAAGTTTTGGAGAACAACAGATTTTGCTTTTAGTGAAAAATAGTATGAAAGGGAAGAGGGTAAGACATCTACAACTCAGAACCATATCAGCATGCATAGTGCAAGGAAGTAATCACAAACAGGGAAGGGGGAAATTGGGGACAAGTAGTTCATATGTGAAAGCATATATGCACACAGGTTAACACCAGAGAAGTACTACAGAACTTAAATAGTCATAGCAATAGTCTAAACAGAGTTACACATTAGGTCCAGGGGAAGGGTCCAGGATTACATAGTAACTAGGGGTCATGATACATGCCTATAGTGTTAGGAATCAGGGTAAGGCAGAATTGTAGTGGAAACATGTAAGAGAGAGAGCAATAGACATGTTGAACTAGGGGGAAAAGGGAAATCACATAGACAGAACATGCATGTTAATTGCAAGGTAAACACCAGAACCACAAGTAGAAACATAAGAGAAACAAAAGGAATCGTAAGACAAACAGAAACATATTATTTTGGATGTTGTAAACTTAAATTGAAAACATATCTGTTGAGTGAAAGAATGAGTGCAAAGTGGAGACCAATAAAGTGAAGAAAAGTAGAGCAGCAGTGTGTAGAGCAAAATAACAGTATAATCACTCAGTCTTGGCTTTCAGCCGACTGAGTAACAAGTAAACAGCAAGAGACACAGGAGAGTATGTGTGTGTAAGAGAGTTCAGAACAGTGTATTGTTCGTGTCCTTGTTAAGGAGAGAGTAGAGATATTTATAGTTTAAGACAGGCAGAAGAATAAGGTAAAAATAACAGTTTCAACAGTAATTATGGGAGTAAGCAGTCAATTAGAATCAAAATTGGTAAAAGACTTCCTTTGATTAAGGAGCCATACTCAAACATAATAAGCAGTGACAAATAAGGAAAAGAATTATGTAAAGCTGATTTTAACACAATAAGGAAGTAGTATAAGTATGTTATAGGAATATCACATGTAAGTAAGGCTAAGTTCAGAATTCTATTTTAAGGAAAATATATGTGAGTTAATTTGACAGCAAAATCATTTATGGAAATAAGGTAAGACATAATTTATATTCTGGAAATCAGTAAGGAAACCCTCGAGTGAGGTTCTAATTACAGGAAATCAATATCAATCAAGGAGAATATCACACATTAGCGGGATAGGCATGATACAAACAAAGAGAAACGGTAAATTAGTACGTCTTAATTAAGGAAATACTCAAAATCAGTAGAGAATATTATGCAAAATCAGTGAAGTATCAATCATAGAGGTTCAGGGATTCACAAATAGAAAAGATAGCACTGATTTGTCACAACATTATGAGAATAAGTGCAATAAACATATAATGGACAACAATTAGAACCATAGGAAGACTAGTAAGGTAAAATCATATAGAAGTTATGGATTCGTATAGAACACAGTACGAATCACAACATAAACATGATATAAGCAAAAGTAATCGAATCCAGAAACCCTAATAGGCAAACATGGGGTAAAATCTCAAAATCAAGAAGTATTCATGAGAACACAGTAAACATAATAGAACAGGTAAACATACTATCGCAAACAAACTTGGAACCACAGATTGAAACCGTGAACTTTAGGGTTTTTAACAAAAATGAATCAGACAAGATGGGGAAAACTCACACAATGTTTAAACACGGTAAAATCATAAAATAATATTGAGAAACCAGAAAAAGAACAATTTTGAAAGGGATTTTGAAAACCCTAGTTCGAAAACTGGAAAATAGTTTAGGGACCTGAAGAATATTCAAAAGAAAACATGGGAAGAACTCATGATATGTATAGATCTATTACAGATCTAAAAGAATCAGAAGAATTAAAGAACTATGGTTTCGAAGAGAACTGGAATAAGAAAAAGAAGAAGCTATGCTATAGGGAACCTACTGATAGGCCCAAATCCCCAGAACGCCTCAAATGCTATTAGTTCACAGCCTTTCACATAATCCAGGTGCGCCAGAGTTCCTTAAGGATCTCAAAGGCTCTCGGGCAGTGCTCACACCCAAATTTCATAGCCAAGATAGAGTAAGTGCAGTGTGGAGGGGCCAACTCTTGTGTGTCAAAGTTCAGAGGGAACTCAAGGGTCCCAAGGCAATGCTCACACAAGAGGGGCGGGACCTAGTGTCTAAGAGTATAATGGAAGTGTTTGACATAGTTTTGAAGCAATTTGAATATAAGTAGTTTGAAATAAGTTTTGGAGAACAGCAAATTTTGCTTTTAGTGAAAAATAGTTTGAAAGGGAAAAGGGTAAGACAATCTACAACTTAGAACCATATCAGCATGCATAGTGCAAGGAAGAAGTCACAAATAAGGAAGGCGGAAATTGGGGACAAGTAGTTCATATGTGAAAGCATATATGCACACAGGTTAACACCAGATAAGTACTACAGAACTTAAATAGTCATAGAAATAGTCTATCAGAACGGGTTCATGCCAGGAGCTTAACAACATTAGATTAAGATGCGCTAAACAGAGTTACACATTAGGTCCAGGGGAAGGGTCCAGGATTACATAGTAACTAGGGGTCATGAATACATGCCTATAGTGTTAGGAATCAGGGGTAAGGCAGAATTGTAGTGGAAACATGTAAGAGATAGAGCAATATACATGCTGAATAAGAAGGGAAAGGGGAAATCACATAGACATAACAGACATGCTAATTGCAAGGTAAACAGCAGAACCACAAGTAGAAACATAAGAGAAACAAAAAGAATCGTAAGACAAACAGAAACATATTATTTTGGATGCTGTAAACTTAAACTGAAAACATATCAGTTGGGTGAAAGAATGAGTGCAAAGTGGAGACCAATAAAGTGAAGAAAAATAGAGCAGCAGTGTGTAGAGCAAAATAACAGTATAATCACTCAGTCTTGGCTTTCAGCCGACTGAGTAACAAGTAAACAGCAAGAGACACAGGAGAGTATGTGTGTGTAAGAGAGTTCAGAACAGTGTATTGTTCGTGTCTTTGTTAAGGAGAGAGTAGAGATATTTATAGTTTAAGACAGGCAGAAGAATAAGGCAAAAATAACAGTTTCAACAGTAATTATGGGAGTAAGTAGTCAATTAGAATCAAAATTGGTAAAAGACTTCCTTTGGTTAAGGAGCCATACTCAAACATAATAAGCAGTGGCAAATAAGGAAAAGAATTATGTAAAGCTGATTTTAACACAATAAGGAAGTAGTATAAGTATGTTATAGGAATATCACATGTAAGTAAGGCTAAGTTCAGAATTCTATTTTAAGGAAAATATATGTGAGTTAATTTGACAGCAAAATCATTTATGAAAATAAGGTAAGACATAATTTATATTCTGGAAATCAGTAAGGAAACCCTCGAGTGAGGTTCTAATTACAGGAAATCAATATCAATCAAGGAGAATATCACACATTAGAGGGATAGGCATGATACAAACAAAGAGAAACAGTAAATTAGTACGTCTTAATTAAGGAAATACTCAAAATTAGTAGAGAATATTATGCAAAATCAGTGAAGTATCAATCATAGAGGTTCAGGGATTCACAAATAGAAAAGATAGCACTGATTTGTCACAACATTATGAGAATACGTGCAATAAACATATAATGGACAACAATTAGAACCATAGGAAGACTAGTAAGGTAAAATCATATAGAAGTTATGGATTCGTATAGAACACAGTACGAATCACAACATAAACATGATATAAGCAAAAGTAATCGAATCCAGAAACCCTAATAGGCAAACATGGGGTAAAATCTCAAAATTAAGAAGTATTCATGAGAACACAGTAAACATAATAGAACAGGTAAACATACTATCGCAAACAAACTTGGAACCACAGATTGAAACCGCGAACTTTAGGGTTTTTTTAACAAAAATGAATCAGACAAGATGGGGAAAACTCACATAATGTTTAAACACGGTAAAATCATAAAATAATGCTGAGAAACCAGAAAAAGAACAATTTTGAAAGGGATTTTGAAAACCCTAGTTCGAAAACTGAAAAATAGTTTAGGGACATGAAGAATCTTTAAAGAAAACATGGAATGAACTCATGATAGGTATAGATTTGTTACAGATCTAAAAGAATAGGAAGATTTAAAGAACTAGGGTTTCAAAGAGAACCCAGAAAATATAAGAAAGCCTTAAAATGTTACTGGCTTTAACCCAAAGGTTATAGATCTTACTCAGACGACCAGAGGTGGCCAAAAATGGCATGAGAACCCATAGGGCGAGTGAACCGCCTTCTGGCTTCTCTGAGGGCCTCAAGGCAGTGATGCCCGACGTAGGAAGGAGATTTCTAGCAGAGAGCGTTTGAGAGAGATGACAGAAGAGGACGGCGGAGTGTAACGAGAGAGTGAGAGGGGGAAATGAGGGTTTGGGGTAGGTCGTTTAGGGTTAATTAAGGTAAGGATAATCTGAGTTGTTGATCAAAATTGATCAACATTTTAGATTAAAACACAAGGTTGGGTCGGGTGATTTTAATGGATTGGGACTAGGTATTGGTTAATTTAATTGGGGTTGGGGCCAGATTTAATTAGACTAAAATTAGAACAAAATTGGCTATTTGTTAAATACCCGATTAAATAGATACATAATTAATAAAAATAGCTAATAATTACATAAAATAAAATTAATGCTAAATAGGTGAAATTAAGGTAATTGAATAATATTAAAAAATATAAAATAACTAACTATTGAATTAAAATTGTATAAAATGTATAATTAGGCTATAATTGCAAAATTATTGTAATTATAGCCAAATAATGCCAAATTGACTAATTTGTTTAAATTCTAATAGGATTAAAAATGATATACTGAGCTAGGAAATATTTTGAAATTATTTATAATATTATTTATGAATAATTATTGAATATAAAGTACTGAATAAATTTAGAAAATAAATTGATAATAATGTGAAAATTGTGGAAAAATACCAGTTATTATAAAAAGTGATTTTGAAGATGTATGTGCAAATTTAAAAATAATTTGAGAAAAAAGTGGGTATCAACAGTGCATGCTTGGCATGGTTTGAATGAACATGCTGGTCCTAAAACATGGATTCTAATGCATATAGAAACAATGTAAAGCTTAAAACATGATTTCTACCCGATGATGTTAAAAGAACTGTATGGCTACCCTCCCCACTTCACTAGCCATCCCCAATATCTGTTTACAAATAATTATTACAGACCAACTGAGTAAATTACATAAATAGATAAAGGAAAAGAAGAAGTTAAACTATAGGGAGCCTGAAAAAATGGCCCAGCTTTCCAGAACCTCAAGTGCCCAAATGTTTTATAGCTTTTCTCATATTCGGGTGTGTCAGAGTTCCCTAAGGACTTCAAGGGATCCCAGGCAGCGTTCACACCCAGATTTCATAACCATAATTGAGTAAGTGCAGTGTGGAAGGGCCACACCCAGTGCATCACAGTTCAGAGGGATCTCACAGGAATCCCAAGGTAGTCATATACTAGAGGGGCAGAACCTAAGGACCTAAGAGTAGAGTGAGAGTGAGAGTGAGAGTACTGGATATAGTTTTGAAAATGGTTTAAATAGGAAAGAAGGGATTCAATTATAGTAGTTTTATAAAATAGGAGAGTTGTTTAGCAGTAAAACAGTTTTGATAAGATGTGAAATCAAACGAACAACAGATCAAACACAAAGCCCAAACAGGTTCAACAATACTCAAATAACAACCCTTCACACAAGGATGATTGGGGACTGGGGACATATAATACACATATAATAAACACAAGTCTCTTGCAATTAAGGGATAGCATATATAGTAGTATAAACTAGAGAGAGAGAGCATATATAGTAGTATAAACTAGGTAGGATAAGGTAATAATCAAAGCCAGGCAGTGATTGGGGAATCCGAATCAATCAACATAAGATCAATATAAGTACTCCCTTCAATAAGAGTTAACTTTGAATGGTAATAGACATTCAATAAATAAGGAAAGATACCATATGACTGGAATATACCACAATAAGGAAATAATTTCAGCACAGTACCAGTATAGAACATGTAATTGAGGCTAGGTTCAGAGGATTATAATTAAGGAAATAACATGACAATTAATTTGACAGCATAGTCGACCATAAAATAAGGCAAGAAATAAGCTAAGATCGGAAAATCAGAAGGGAAATCATCATAAGGGATTAGTGAAAGGTATCAACCACAGGGAATCAAGGGTTCAAATAGGAAATAGTACTGATTAGAGGGAATCAACACAAATCGCACAGAATAAACACATGATAAGCAATGCAGAAGGCAAGAATTATAGCCCTAATAGACATGGTAAAAGTAAAGATCATATAGAATCAGAGATTCAAACTGGAATATAGTATTGATAAACATAAACCTCTGAGAGTTAGCGAGGTAAGAACATAATAGGCAGAATCAGAAACCCTAGTAATTTAAATAGGGTAAAAATCACAAAAAATACTCAGATTAATCGAAGTAGATTCATGAGAATCAAACATGCAAACAAGTTTGAGAGAACGAACAGTAAAGATAAACTCAGAACCCAAAGATTAAACCAATAAACTTAGGGTTTTCAACATAATAAATCAGATAAAGGAAAAAATTAAACAAATCGTTTAAACACAGTGAAAATCACAGAATAACACTAAAGTCAGAAGAAGAATCATTTTTTGAAAAGGGGTTAAGAAACCCTAGTTTGAAGATGAAGAGATGCTTTAGGAAAATAGGAAAATCTTTAATAAAATAGTAAAATACCTCGGAATATACCCAGATCTATTGCAGATCTAAGAAATCCAGTGTTAAAATTAGGGTTTCAGAGAGAGAACCCAAAGAGAGAGAGAGTTGGCTTAGAAACCACATGTTCTAGCCGGAGATAGGAGGATCTTACTCAGATGGCCAGGGACGTCCTGAGAATGACATGAGAACCATGGAAGGTGAGTGAACCGCCTTCTGGTTCCTTTGAGGACCTCAAGGCAGCAGTAACCTGTTGTGGGAAGGAGCCATGGAGGCTGGGATGGTGGTGAGACCACCATAGTTACCAGCAAGTCGACGGCTGGTGAGAGGTTAGGTTTAGAAGAGAGAGTTTTAGAGATGTGTAACGGTGAAGTGAAAGAGAGAAAATGAGAGGGGAAGGTGGGTAGTCTCTAGGGTTAATTAAGGAAAGGGGATATCTGTACCGTTGATTAAAATTGATCAACGATCCATTTTAAACAAGGGATTGGGTCGGATAGGATAGTGTATTGGGCTTGGGGTATTTGGGCCATTTTTAATCAGACTTGTGTCAGGTTTAATTAGGTTATAAATGAAATGAAAGTGGCTATCTGTTAAATACACCATGTAAATTAATTAAAACAATTTATAAAAAAATAGCCATTAATTATAAAAATGAATTTCATACATAGCAAATAATTAAGATGAATACTTAGTATTTTAAAAATACAAATGATTAATTTCTGGATAAAAATAGTACAAAATTGTATGATTGGGCTATAATTGCAAAGTTATTGCAATTATAGCCAAAAAGTGCCAATTTGGCTAATTATGAAATAATTTGGTCTTAATAGGATAAAAAATAATTAATGAAACCAAGAATGCTTTTGAAATAATTTGTAATGCAATTTTATAATTATTTATTGGCAATAAAATGCTGGATAGATTAATGCAAATATAGGGAAATTGTGGAAAAATATCAATTGCTATTGATACATGATTTTGAAGCTATATATGCAAATTAAAAATATTTTGAGGAAAAATTGGGTATCAACAGCTCCCGAAATCAAGCTGTTTGTCATCTTATCTCGATTTCAACGCTAAGTTTTGCATTTTATTTACTTTATTTATCATTTTGGGATCAAACTGATTTGCTTGTCTATAAACCAAGTTATAAATTCAACTATACTGTTTTACGGGTAAACAGTTTAACGCCCACCGTGAGGCTTAGACGATTGAGTAATTGGGTTGATCCTTGCATCTATTACTAATCTGTTTGATTCTTTGTTTCTCAGCAAAAAATCGTAAAAGATTGCAGATAACGATGTCAACATTGCACACAACGCTGAGGCACAAGGAAATCTGTACCGACTCAAAGATTAGATCAGTGACACCCGTAACGAGGAGGACATAGCCACACTGGTCCATGGCGGGAAATATCCACAACACATCCAGGAGGCTACTCCTGATGACGCAGAGGACGAGCACGTTGCGGAAACGGTGAGAATCTTGAGAGAATAAAAGGATATTATAGGCCATTTCTCGCGGCAAGACCAGATCATGACATAATTGAGGCAAGCGTTGTCGGGTGCTTCCAAAAATGCGAAGGAAGAGGTCCAGTTCCTCCCAATGCTCTCGCAAATCAGACAACGCAAATGGTTGATAAGAACACCCCGAGGGGTGAGGTCGGCTTCGACAGTGCAAGGGGAAAGGACAACAGATTTGGTAACAACAACGGGGATGATCCCTTTAAAAATTAGCTCATGCGGTTTATGAGGGAAATCAATGCCCGAATGGACCAAATTCTGGGCGCACCGCCAGTGTTGAAAGGACCGGACTCAAAGAAATACACCCAGCTGCCATTCATACCGAGCGTGGAACCAGAGTTAATCCTGAAGCAGTTCAAAATACTAGACGTACCAAAATATGATGGGACTTCGGATCTTCAGGAGCACATCACCACCTACACAATGGCGGTGAAGGGAAATGATTTAGTTCCGCACGAGATTGAGTCTGGCTTGCTGAAGAAGTTCGGGGGAACCCTCACGAAGGGGGCCTTGACATGGTATTCACTTTTACTCAAACACTCAATAGATTTCTTTGAGAAGCTCGCGCATTCTTTCATCAAGGTTCATGTGGGGGACAGGAAGGTACAGGCCCGAAAGACCGACATATTCAGAATTGTGCAAGGAGAGTCTGAGTTGTTGCTAGATTCCATGACCAGATTTCAGACGGAAATGATGCTGCTATCGGTCATGCAAATGAACAGGCAGCCGAGGCATTTACTAAGAGGCTTAACCCAATATAACGACCCGACCGGTCATTTTGCATTATCGGACCCCGTTCCCCTAAATGAAACTTCTCATAGCGGCTTATTGTGATTTATGACTTGCTGAGACGGGTGGTTCGGGATTCAGAAGCGTTTAGAGTGATATAGGAAGACGTGGTTCCTTAAGGTTGGCCTTTAAGGTCAAGTTTAAATTCGGCCAACATTTTGAGTAAATGATCTCGGAATCGAGTTTCGACGATTCTGGTAGCTTCGTATGATGATTTCGGATTTGGGCGTATGTTCGGAATGATTTTTGGATGACCCGGGAGCATTTCGGCGCCCAATAGCAAAATAAGAGTTTCTTTAAGTTCATATTGTGGTTTGGGACGTGTTTTTGTGTTATCGAGGTCCAAATGGAATTTCTAGACCGCGAATAGATCCATTATGTCATTTATGAATTGCTTGCAAAATTTGGTGTCATTCCGAGTAGTATAGGTCGATTCGGCGCATTGTTAGCAAATTCAAGAACTTAAAGTTCCTAAGTTTGATTCTAGGGGTTTTAAGGTGTGATTTTGAGTTTTAGCGTTGTTTTGGGTGTTCCGAAGGCTTGAGCGAGTCCGTATTATGATTTGGTACTTGTTGGTATATTTGGACGGGGGCTCGGATGGGCCCAGGTGCCTCTCGAGCACCAAACGAGGCCAAAAACTAGATGAAGTTGTTGCTGGTGCACCTGATCTGGTGTGACCGCAGGTGCGGTTGCCCAGTCGCAGGTGCAAGACCGCTCATGCGGTCCTTGCCTCGCAGGTGCGACTTCAGGTAAGGCTGCCATTTCTCGCAGGTGTAGATAATATCCGCAGGAGCGGAGCCGTAGGTGGAAGCTCCTCTCCGCAGGTGCGAGCCCAGGCCTTTTCCCCTCTTCCACAGGTGCGAGACTTTTCTCGCATGCGCGAGACCGCAGGTGCGGTACCCCTGTAGGTAGTGAGTTCTTTAAAACACGGGACAAAATCATTTTCACCCCATTTCTTCCCCCATAGTCGACCTTGAGAGCTTGGAAAAGAGCCAAACGACCTAGCTACTGAAAGGTAAGTGATTTATACTCTAATGTTAGTTTAATACATGAATTCCTAGGTAGATTAACCTCCTAATTAGTGAAAATCAAGGGTTAGAGTAAAAACTTAGGGTTTTATGAAATTTGGGGAATTATCCACTAACTAGCTATGAAATCATACAAAAATTATATATTAATGATCCTTAGGGTATGGGTAAGTGTTTCCTTCAAGAATTTCCAGAATCCGAGCATGTGGGCCCGGGGTGTATTTTTGGGATTTTTCAAAGTAGGTTGAAATAACTACTTAGATAGGTAAATTTCATACTTTTGAGCATAGATTAATTCAAGTATACAATATTTGACTAGTTTCGAGTCCTTGGAAGATGAGTTTGGAGTTTGGGCGCGTTCTTGACCCGGAAAGTAGGTTCGGCATGAGGTGAGCCTCCTTTCTAACCTTTTAAGAGGGAATTGTCCCCATATGTGATTATAAATAATTGCATGTCCTTATTTGCGGGGGCTACGCACGCACGAAGTGACGAGAGTCCGTGCGTAGCTACTATTATGTTATGTTGGGTAGTTCTAGGACTCACGAGCATGCTTTTATATGCCTTACATGTGTCCCTAAATGTATTTTGAGTTGCATAGTATCCTTGAATTGGTATGAGAGTATTAGGAAGTTATGTTCAAAAATTATATTGCTTAAGTTCTTGCTTTTACGTACAATCTCGGTTAAATCCCTAGATATTGAAAAATTATGTGTATGTATACGGCACCCGCGTCGCATGTATGATTCGTGAGCGGGATAGCCATATTATTAGGTCAACCGCATCGCATGTTCGAGTCGCGAGAGGGGTAATAGATGCATCTATGGTTCGAGCCGTTCGACCCTCGGCAGTGCACATTTATTTTTACGACGCTTCGGCCGTACGCTTTCGGCATACTATGTGCTATATAAGTTACTGGGAGTTTTGTTGTAATTGTATAAACTGTTTCATGTGAAAAAAGGGAATTTAGTACATTATATGCTAGTGAAATTTGACATGCAAAGGTAATTATAATTATACTTGATATTTTATGTCTTTGAGATTACTACGACTGTTATGCCTGCCTAGCCCTTATTAAATTATGTTATTTAAAATTTTGACCCTAGTAAGTATCACGTCTACCTCTCGTCACTACTTCTTCGAGATTAGGCGGGATACTCACTGGGTACATATCTGTTTATTTACTCATGCTACGCTTCTGTACTTAATTGTACAGGCTCTGAGGCAGGTGCATCTGGGTATTCATCCGGAGCTCGTCCCTGACATATATTTGGCGTGGACTTCTCGGTGAGCTGTTTTCCTTGACGTTATTCTCTGGCAGCACCTTGGAGTTCTTCTTTTCTTTGCTATGTCTGTTTTACTTTTCTTCAGACAGTAGGGAAAACTTGTATTTCTTTTTGGATACTCATTTCTATTAGATGCCCGTAGACGTGATGCCAGTTCCTGGCATGCCCACGTAGTGGATATTTTATTATTTTGGGTTGTAATTATTGGTGGTGATTACTATATTTATTACTCACTTTTGGTTGTCTAAGTCACTTTTTTACTTCGAAATTTAAAAATCTAAAGGAAAAACCTCTCAAGTATGGGAAATTGTTTTATAAATTAAAAAGGGATCACTAGTAAATTAAGGTTGGCTTGCCTGACATCGGAGTTGGGCGCCATCGCGGCCTAAGTTGGGATTTGGGTCGTGACACCCAAGGAGCTCCGATGCTTCCTGGAAACTGAAAGACAGCTTGCTCGAGTTCTAGGCAACTACATGAGTAAATGTCCACAACCGCTATGAATCATCTATGCGAGGAGGTGGTCACGTTGCTGAAAAATGGCCATCTCAGATAATTACTAAGCAACTGGGCTAAAGATAACTATGGCCACAACTGGGATAATGCGGAATCCTCGAAGATAGGAGAATATCCTTATCGACTAACGATCAACATGATTTTTGGGGAGAACGAGATTAATGGTGTAACCTTTTTGGAAGAAAATAAGACAAAGATAGCTGTGACTCATAGAAAAAGACTCCGGGAAGTCGTCGAGGACGATATCACCTTCACAAAGGTGGACGCCGATAGACTCCTACTACCCCACAACGATGCCTGCTAATTTCTCTTAAAGTTTTAGATTTTAAAATTAAATGTTTTTAGTAGAGCTAGGAAGTTCAACCAATATCATTAAATGGAGAGTACTGGATCAAGCCAAGATAATCGGAAGCATCATTCCAACCACAAAGCTCCCCGCCGGGTTCAACTTAGCAAGTGTGGCAACACGATGAGAGATCCTGCTGCCCACAAATGCCGAAGGGGTCATGAAGGTTACCTTGTTTAAAGTAGTAGACGGCGACATGGGCTACGACATTATTCTTGGAAGACCATGGCTACATGAGATGAAGGTTGTGCCATCAATATACCATCAACTCCTGAAGATGGAATTAAACAAATAAGGAGATTAACCGGTGGCAAGGTAGATGAACGCGATCTCGATTTCTAGCAATAAAGGGAAGGAACATGTGTCATAGCAATTATAGGAACAGACGCCGCTCCCGAATCAAATGAAGTCGACAAAAGGAGGAGCCGCCAAAATCGTATCAGGTACCAAGGTATTTTCAGGTACCGGAAGAAACGAAAGCAACCAAATCCACGACGAAAGAACTCGAACAAGTCGTATTGTTTGAGAAGTTCTTAGAAAGGAAGTTCCACTTGTGGACAGGATTAAACCTCGAGCTCATGTCAGGATTTATAGAATTTCTTAAAATTAATGTTGATTGTTTTGCATGGTCGCATGCGGATACGACAGGTATTCCGCTAGAGGTGGTCGTGCACAAGTTAAGCTTGGATCCCAACATCCTTCCGGTAAGACAGAAGAAGCGCCCTATCATCGAGGTCAGAAATAGGTTTTTCAAAGAAGTGGTAACTCGATTGTCTGATATCGGTTCAATCTGGAAGGTAAAGTATCTGGAGTGGCTGGCTAACGTGGTGGTAGTTCTAAAAAAGAATAATAATTTTCGCATGTACGTAGATTATAAAGATCTGAATAAGGCATGCCCAAAAGAATCGTTCCCATTGCCAAACATTGATCAAATGATTGATGCAACGGCGTGGCACGAGTTGATGAGTTTCCTCGATGCCTATTCCAGGTACAACTAAGTCAAAATGAACTTGGAGGATCAAAAGACTTCGTTCATAACAAACTTTGGTACATATTATTACAATGTGATGCCTTTTGGGCATAAAAACGCCGAAGCCACTTATCATAGGCTCGTGAAGAAAATGTTCGAAAAACGAATGGGGAAAATAATTGAAGATTACATAGATGATATGTTGGTTAAGTCTTTGAACGCAAGTGACCATCTGAAACACCTCTAGGAAACCTTTGACATCCTAAGGAAGAACAACATGAAGCTTAAACCCAAAAAGTGTTCATTCAGACTCAGCTCTAGTAAATTATTGGGTTTTCTGGTATCAAAAATGGGGATCGAAGTCAATCCCAATAAAATTAAAGCCATCAAGGACATTCTCGACCAGCTGGTTGTAACGACCCGATCGGTCGTTTTGAGAATTTAAGCTCTGTTTGGTGGCATAAGGTCTTGAACATCTTCATATTGTGTATATCGACCTGTGTGCATGGTTGGATTCAGTTACCGGATGATTCAGAGTCGAATTGGAAGGAGGATTTTTGTTTTGGAAGCTTAAGCAGTGAAATTGACTTTTCATGTATACAATTTCGGAATAAGATTTGGATAATGTCAACAGATTTGTATGGTGATTTTGAGCTAAGGCGTGCATCCGGATTTGGATTCAGAGGTCCGGAGAGTAAGTTGAGGCAATTCGGTGGAAGTTGGAAAATGGAGTAGTTTGACCACAGTTGACTTTTTGGGATATCAGGGGCGGAATACGATTCCGAGAGTTGGAGCAGCTCTGTGATGTCAATTGGGACTTGTCTGCAAAATTCGGCATCATTCCGGGTTGAATTGATAGGTTTCGGTACGAGTTTGGAAGTTTGAAGATTTGAAAGTTCATAAGTTCAATTTATGGTGTGATTCCTCGTTTCGGCATTGTTTAATGTGATTTGATACCTTGAGTGAGTCCGTTTTAGGTTATTAAACTTATTGGTATGTTCGTACAGGGTCCCGAGGGGCTCAGTTGAGTTTCAGATAGGTCGGGGTTGTGTTGCGCTCGTTTTTGATATTTCGGCATCGTTTCTTCAAGCATAAATGGTATCACATTAATAAAATGAGCTCCAATTTAGATTTTTATTGAATCATTATATCCGTATCGTAATTACGGAGCTATAGCAAAAAGAATCGACGAATTTGGACATCGTATGAGGAAGTTATGCTCATTTTAGTGTCGGAGAAGAGAGCTAGTGCTGGTGTTTAGCAGATGCGGAGCTTGGTCCGCATCCACAGAGCCGCAGGTGCGCAAAATGGTCCGCAAGTGCGGAATTTACAGCTGGAAATGCGCAGGTGCGGGTATTTTGGTCGCAAATGCGAAAACCCTGAGTATAACAAAATCAGAGCGCGACATTTTAGTATTTTGAGCATATCTTGAGTTTTAGAGCTCCGATTGAGGTGATTTTTGCGGTGTTCTTCTCATATTTTCATGGGGGTAAGTATCTAAGTATAATTTTTGTATTTTAATATGGTTACAGAAGTTTCTTTTTTGAATTAATCCATGTTTTGATTGGAGAATTGAAGGTTTTTATCCAAAACTTTTCTAAAGAGAATAATTGGTCTGAACATCGATTTGGTATCGGAATTTGATGAAAATAGTATAGTTGGACTCGTAATTGAATGGGTGTTAGGATTTTGTAAATTTTGACGGGTTCCGAGGTGCGGGCCCGGGGTCAACTTTTGGGTCGATTTCTAGATTTTTAAAAAGATTGAGACTTTATGATTCGAAATAGTTCCTTATGAGTTTTATGTGTTTTGAAGTTATTTTGATTAGATTTGAGCTGGCCGGAGGTCTTTTCACCCAAGGAGTTCATTTTAGAGTACCAGGTTGTCTTCTTTGAGGTAAGTATCTTTCCTAACCTTGTGTGGGGGAATTACCCCTTAGGATTTGAGTCTTCTATGTTGATTGTAGTCCGTGTACATGAGGTGATGAGTGCATGCTCGGATTTATTTGTAGAAGGTTGGCCTTTTAGGGTTCTTAGGTCCTTATATTCCCTGTGAATGAAGTTGTATTTGTTAAGATTGATTTCATGACAACTAGTTTCATCTCTACCTGCTTAAATTAGAATTACTTGCTTTAAGATTCACTTTGTTGCCTATTTGACTCCTAATTGACTTAACTGAAGGTTTTACCTCTTCTACCGTTATGTTATACTTTTCATAAACTGCCTATCTTATTGAAATTAGTATTATTTTATCCTATAATTGTTTAGCCCTAATTGGAGTTACGAGTATTTTTTACTGCTTACCCTCATTTGAATTGTTGAATATCTCTCATAATTGCTCAACCTCATAAGGAGTTTAGATAACTTATATCTTAGTCGACTTGTCCTTATTTGGAATTATTTGACGTGTGTTGATTTCTTATTGTTGGCTTGAATATTGTGGATTCGTGCTACGTCTTATTTTTCCCTGGTTAAACTGTTCTCTTTACACTTAACATTCTTTACCGTGATTACTCCTTGTGAACTATGTTCTACCGTTTATTTGTAAATTGAAGTTCTTGTATTGATTTATTTTCCGTACTTTGTATTGTTTTCATGGTTGCTTTGTATTTGATATGGTGATGTACGAGTTTTTCTGCCGTGCTACAAATGTTGTCTTTATTTGTTGCACTGCATATTTAAATTGGGACTACAGACGTATTCCGGGAGATTTCCCTGTACTGCATATTTAAATTGGGATTACTGACGTATTTCGGGAGATCCCCCTGTACTGCATATTTAAATTGGGGATATGGATGTATTCCGAGAGATCCCCATGTACTGCATATTTATTTTGGGACTACAGATGTATTTCGGGAGATCCCCTAACACTGCATATTTATTTTGGGGCTACGGACGTATTTCAGGAGATCCCCCAGCACTGTATATTTGTTTTGGGACTACGGATGCATTTCGGGAGATCCCCTGTATTGTATGGTAAATTCGGAATTACGGGACGGGATCCCGGTAGATTTTATTAAAGAAACTATGTTTGAAAGACATTTCTTTGGAAAAGTATATTTGAAAATCATTTATCTTGAATAAAACCATGCACGAAGTACATTTCTTTGGAAGAGTATATTTGAAAAGCGTTTATGTTGAAGAAATCTACGTTTGAAGTATATTTCTTTGGAAAAGTATATTTGAAAAGCATTTATCTTGAATAAAACTATGTTTGAAGTACATTTCTTTGAAAGGTATATTTAAAAAGCATTTATCTTGAAGAAAACTATGTTTGAGAGACATTTCTTGTAGAATGTATATTTCAAAATAATTTCCATTTAAAAGGATTATACCTTAAAGCTTTCAATATAAAAACTTGTGGGTGAAAGTTTACACTCGACGATTTTGACCAATTTATTAGGATTGTTGGCTAAGGCCTGATGTGGAGAGTATTGCAGTGTTGAGTTACTACTTTCCCTTATTGTGTCGTGATTTCTGGACTTGGGTTGTGTTCCCGTCCCTCCTTCGGTTTATTATTTCGGTGATTCGTTGATGTTTACTGTTTTTCCTTCCTTATTGTAGTCGTGCTGTTGTTAGCCATATTGTATAGATAATAGATAGAGGTTATGTTTCCGTTATTTTCTATATTCATGCTTGTTCAGTTTATTAGACTAGTGGGTGTCTTGACTAGTCCTCGTCACTACTCTACTGAGGTTAGTCTTGATACTTACTAGGCACCGCTGCGGTGTGCTAATACTACACTTCTGCACATTTTGTACAGATCCAGGTATTGATCGTTAGTAGCTGTGCGGGTTCTTGCTGAGGAGACTCAAGGTAAACTTGTCGTCGCGTTCACAGGCTTTAGAGTCACCTTCCTATTCTGTATTTACACTATTTTTACTTACTTCCAAACAGTTGTATTTAGAAGTTGTAGTAAACTCTATAGAGCTTATGACTTGTACTACCGGGTTTTGGGAATATGCTCATTGTATAAAGAAATTCTTTTTCAGAAAATATTAGATTTTATTTATTATTGTTGCTATTCCATGAATGTTAGTCTTACCTAGTCCTTAAGACTAGGTGCCATCACGATATCCAACAGAGGGGAAATTTGGGTCGTGACACTGACAAATCTGAAGGAAGTTCAAACGTTAACTGGAAGGCTGGCCGCTTTAAGTAGGTTCATTTCCCGGTCTTCAGAAAAATGTCATTATTTATTCTTACTTCTAAAGAATAACAACAACTTCAAATGGATTCCAGAATGCCAATAGGCCCTAAAATACCTGAAAAGGTACTTATCAAGCCCTTCGTTACTATCAAAACCAGAGGAAGGGGAATAATTTCTGATTTACTTAGCAGTCTCGGAGGTAGCGGTAAGTGTCGTTCTATTCCGGGAAGATGAATGTACATAATCTCCTATCTATTACGTTAGCAAAATTTTAACGGGAGAGGAAACTTGCTACCCGTACCTCAAAATTTTGGCCTTAGCACTCATAGTCGCCGCTCGGAAGCTTAGGCCTTATTTTCAATGCCACCCGATAACTGTGGTGACAACTTTTTCCCTGCATCCTTCACAAACCTGAATTTTTAGGTCGATTGGATAAGTGGGCAGTCGAAATGAGTGAATTTGAATTGAGTATAAACCTAGGATTGCGTTCCAATCACAAGTTTTAGCCGACTTCGTGGCCTATTTCAGTCCCGGACTGTTGATTTTGGCCACCAAAGAAGCGGTGATGGTGTCGGAAACGACATCAGGAGTCTGGACCTTATTCACAAATGGGGCTTCCAACATGAAAGGGTCTAGCTCGGGGTAGTATTAATTACACCCTCGGGGAAAACCCTGAGGCAGGCCATAAAAACCGTTCCCTCGACTAACAATGAAGCTGAGTATGAGGCTTTGATTGCAGGACTCGAACTGGACCAGGGACTAGACTCCAAGGTCATTGAAATCAATTGTGATTCCTAACTGGTGGTAAATCAGGTATACGGGATCTTCGACACCATAGAGGAGCGCATGCAACAATATATGGTGAAAGTTCAGACATTACTCGCACGATTCAGGGAATGGTCAATCACTCACATCCCAAGATAAGAAAACGTAGAAGCAGAAGCGTTTGCCAATCTAGGATTGTCCACAAAAATGAAGGGATTAGATTCTGGTACGGTCGTACAACTCATGCATTCGGTATTGGATGTGGGCGGTTATTATAAATTAAATGCGACCAATTTTGTTTAGGACTGGAGAAATAAAATCGTCGATTATCTTGAGCACGGAAAATTGCCCGAAGATTCGAAGGCATCCAGAGTACTCCACACCAAAGCAGCTTGCAATAGTTTTTGGGGAGGCCAGTTGTATAGAAATTCGTTCCAATGCCCGTTGCCCCGATGTTTAGACTAAAATTATGTCATGAGAGAAGTTCACGAAGAAATCTATGGAAATTACTCTGGTGCAGACTCGTTAGTGCTAAAGTTAGTTAGGGCAGGATACTACTGGCCCCAGATGGAACAAGACGCTGAGGCATTTTGGTTAGAAATGCGACAACTGTCAACGCCATGTGGAGTTAGTACACCAACCGGCAGAACTATTGCATTCAGCATAATAGCCTTGGACATTCATGAAATGGGGAATGTACATAGTCGGTCCGCTGCCGCCGGCTCCCGGTAAGATAAGATTTTTTTATATTTTAACTGATCACTTCTCTAAGTGGGTTGAAGTAGGTCCTTACCAGAAGATTGACGAGCGCGAAGTGGTCGATTTCCTGTGGGAGAACATAGTTTGCAGGTTCGGAATACCAAAGGAGATAGCCTACGACAACATGCCACAATTCAAAGGTGTAAAGATCAAAAATTCCTCGCAAACTTGAAAATCAAAAGAATCACATCTTCGTTGTACCATCCATGCGTAAATAGCCAAGAAGAATTGTCAAATAAGGTCATTATTCAAAAGAGATTGGAAGCAGCCAAAGGAAAATGGCTCGAAGAGTTACCGGGAGTGCTATGGGCATACCGGACAATGGCCAAGTCAACCACGAGAGAGACACTTTTTTCTCTCGTATACAGAGAAGAAGTCCTAATCTCGGTGGAAGTGGGAGAACCTACCATGAGACATTTCCGGGTGGACGAAGAAACAAACAACGAAGCATTGCTAGCAGAGACTTGGAACATATAAGGATGGTGACCCAGAAACGACGAATGAAAAGATACTATAATCGAAGAGCCAATCTCCGTCATTTCAAAGTAGGAGACTTGGTTTTAAGAAAAGTGACTCAGAATACTCAGAAGTTCAACGCATGGAAGCTGGAACTGACGTGGGAAGGCTCTTATCGGGTTTCAGCTCTCACAAGGAAAGAATTATATGAACTGGAAAACCAAGACGAAGTAAAATTGATGAGCAATTGGAATATGGAATACCTCAAAAGGTACTATTGCTGATGGGCACCGCTTAAACTGGAAGTATGTGCTGTATATTTTTTTCCTTCGTCTAGTTTTGTCCTAATTAGGTTTTTCTAGCAACGTGTTTAACAAAGCAGCAACATAAATCAAACTACGAAGAAAACGCCATCAACAGAAATAAGACCTTTAAATGACAAGGTATGGAAACAACAAACCACTACAGGATGGTTAGATAGTCTTTGGATCGATAACAATGTTCCTAATGGAAAACAAAGCTTGCTATCTGACAAAAAGCTATCTGGTCGTTCACAAGTGGCTCTTCACTACAAGCCACTAGTGGGGTGGTTAGATAAACTTTTGCTTGGTAGCGAAGTTCCTAACATCAAACGAAGCTTGCTATCGGACCAATGATTATCCAACTATTCACTAGTGGAAACTTCAAAGGAGCAAGACTTTCAGTGTTCCAATTTGCATTCTTCG